>OZ035829.1:2278718-2288718 GCA_964034765.1 Knipowitschia caucasica | reverse complement strand
AAAACCATCAAGACTTCTCTGAGACTGACACCATGTCAGATTCTGCCAAAACCAGTTATGTAGAAAAATAACAAAACACAAAACTCTTTAGACTGTAAGATTTTCATGTCTGTCATCATCAAAGGGCCCTAATCTGTCAACATCAAAGGGCCCTAATCTGTCATCATTAAAGGGCCCTAATCTGTCATCAAAGGGCCCTAATCTGTCATCATTAAAGGGCCCTAATCTGTCATCATTAAAGGGTCCTAATCTGTCATCATTAAAGGGCCCTAATCTGTTGTCTTTAAAGGGCCCTAATCTGTCATCATTAAAGGGCCCTAATCCGTCATCAATAAAGGGCCCTAATCTGTCGTCATTAAAGGGCCCAAATCTGTCATCATTAAAGGGCCCTAATCTGTCATCATTAAAGGGCCCTAATCTGTCATCATTAAAGGGCCCTAATCTGTCATCGTTAAAGGGCCCTAATATGACATCATTAAAGGGCCCTAATCTGACATCATTAAAGGGCCATAATCTTTCATCATAAAAGAACCCTAATCTGTCATCATTAAAGGGCCCTAATCTGTCGTCATTAAAGGGCCCAAATCTGACATCATTAAAGGGCCCTAATCTGTCATCATTAAAGGGCCCTAATCTGTCATAATAATAAACTGCTCTTTAACTGATAACAGTAGTTCAGAGATATTTGAGTTTCTAAATTACTTTTCCAGCCTCTAAATCTTGTTATTGTTTTCATTTCGATGTCCCGCCCTCCACCGTTTCACCAATCAGAAAGTCTGTGATCCGGGCGCCAGAACTCACCGCGTGGAGCTAATCTCACTGGTAAAGTACCATGTGGCGCAGAACTAAAAAAGGTCTCGTTATGATTCTCAAATCATTAACGACAAAACAAGGAATAAAAGCAGGATTTCTATCTTTGTGAAAAAGGTGTTGGTTATAGATTTGTTGTTGACAAAACTCTTGTCTATTCAGCTGTTATGGTTCCAGCTGGATTCGTCTGCATATCTGGCAACCTGAGTCAGGGAGAGTGGGAGAGGCTGCAGTACCACTTTTGGCCACATGTTTACAAACTGTTCCTAGATCCTTCATTCGTCCCACAGCGGGGAAATTTCAGTGTTGCATCACAAGTTACAGAACACTAGGAACGAAGAGACAAAACCAACACAATCTCTAACTTTAGAAAAACAAAAAAGCAGCACAAAATCTGTAGCTTCAGCTTAAGACGAAGCAAATGTGTGAATGTACTTCCTTCCTGAGCCAATCTCTCTCACGATGATGTCATGAACAACAGCAGTGTTTGTTTTTCTCTCCTCATTTGCAAAGTTTGACATTTTGACAATGATTTTAATGAAAAATACAGCACATATAAATGCCATCATCATTAATCCAACTCCTTGTTTGTCGACGTCTTGGAAAGCACCCAGACTATTGCATATCCAAGGTCACATGACTGTCCCCGTACAGCCTCAGCACAGCCCAGGCTATTATTTTTACACCTGTAATATGATAAAAAGGCAGTATTTGTCTGAGGGCGGCGCGGCGTCAGGCACAGGCCACGGACCAGGAGCTCACGGCTTGTTTGGTGTCAGTAATAATATGGTCTCTGCAGCTCAGCCGTGAAAGGACGTCGTGAGCTGTTCGTTATTGAGTCATGTCCGGAGAATGGAAAAGGTCTCGGGGTTTTGTCTTTTCGTTTATCGCAGAGAAAGCCATGAGTTTAAAATAATGCAAACTGGATACGAAAAACATGACATAAACAGGAGAATATTTGACATTTTTAGAGAATTTTTTTTGAGCTTTTTAAATCAGAAAAAAACGTCTTTCTGTATGTTGACACATGTAAAGTTTTTCTCACAATATTATTGTAGAGTATAGAGTCAAGGAGCAGAGGAGCAGAGGAGGAGCAGAGGAGTGGAGGAGCAGAGGAGTGGAGGAGCAGAGGAGGGGCAGAGGAGGAGCAGAGGAGGGGCAGGAGTGGAGGAGCAGAGGAGCAGAGTAGTGAAGGGGCAGAGGAGGAGCAGGAGTGGAGGAGCAGAGGAGCAGAAGAGTGAAGGGGCAGAGGAGGAGCAGGAGTGGAGGAGCAGAGGAGGGGCAGAGGAGGAGAGGAGTGGAGGAGCAGAGGAGGAGAGGAGTGGAGGAGCAGAGGAGGAGCAGAGGAGGAGCAGAGGAGCAGAGTAGCAGGAGCAGAGGAGGAGCAGAGGAGCAGAGGAGGAGCAGAGGAGTGGAGGAGAAGAGGAGCAGAGGAGTGGAGGAGCAGAGGAGGAGCAGAGGAGGAGCAGAGGAGTGGAGGAGCAGAGGAGGAGCAGAGGAGCAGAGGAGCAGAGGAGGAGCAGAGGAGAAGCAGAGAAGGAGAGGAGCAGGAGCAGAGGAGGAGCAGAGGAGGAGCAGAGGAGCTACAGACTGAATCCAGGTCTTATTATCCGCTGATATGTCTGTTATTAAGGGTGTTACTGGGATTTCCCTGTGGCTCTGTGTGAGAAGTGACTGGTCCAGACTGGTCCAGACTGGTCCAGACTGCAGAGAACATGGGACACTTATGGCTCTCCAATTAAAGTGACGTTGGGTGGACAGATGTGCAGCTCCAGGAGGAGACAAAGGAAAAAGACAATTCTAATCTGTATTCACTTCTCTCACAGCACTGAATCTACTCTGGATATTTTTGTCCAATTAAAACACAGGGTTTATGGCTTTTCCAGTTTCATATGCAGATTATATATTATTATTATTTTAGATCGTATGTGGTTCAGATTAAGAGATCAGTATAAAAGCAGGATCAAATCTTTTTAGCATAACACAGAATAATAAAAAAAGAATAAATATACAAATAGACCTCACACTAATTATTTTATATTTGATACTATTATTATTATTATTATTATTTTATGTCTTTTTGTGCATTATAACTTTTTCCTTGTGACATTCTGTTTGAATTCTAAAGGCAGAAACTACACTGACCCTTTAAGCAGACTCGACAGTATCATGTGTGGATGAGGAAGTCTGGGCGGCTCTGCTTAGACTGCTGTCCCCGCCACCCGGCAACGGATGAAGCGGAAGAAAATGGTATGGTACTAATACGTCAAGTTTCTCAGTTTCACCCATTTAAGGGCTAGACACACGGGAGGCGACAAATGAGAGCGATCAGCGAAACTCAACGCTGTCGCTCAGATAACATGACAGACGGGGCGCGATGCGGCTTGACGACAGCGTCGAAAAGTTGAGCCGATTTCAACTTTCTGGGATCGCGTCGCTGACCTGCGCGTGCACGATACATGCACGAGCAGGAGGATTTCACACGCACGTTTTTCGCCCGTCGCTGAGCAGGAGGCTCGCTAGCGATTGACACTATGTCGCGCACGTCCCATTGAAGGGCTCGACACACGGGAGGCGACAAATGAGAGCGATCAGCGAAACTCAACGCTGTCGCTCAGATAACATGACAGACGGGGCGCGATGCGGCTTGACGACAGCGTCGAAAAGTTGAGCCGATTTCAACTTTCTGGGATCGCGTCGCTGACCTGCGCGTGCACGATACATGCACGAGCAGGAGGATTTCACACGCACGTTTTTCGCCCGTCGCTGAGCAGGAGGCTCGCTAGCGATTGACGCTATGTCGCGCACGTCCCATTGAAATGAATGGAGGCGATGCGATGTCGCCTCCCGTGTGTCTAGCCCATGAAATGAATGGAGGCGATGCGATGTCGCCTCCCGTGTGTCTAGCCCATTACTCCAATATGTTGTAAATGTAGCAGGCTGGTCTTATTTGGTAAAAACAAAACATTAAATTAGTAAAAAGTACTTGTGAATCGGTCATGACTTTCGTTTGAGATGCAGTGTGTGGGTTTGCCGGACATCAAGCCTCAGGCCACCAGCTCAGAACAACCAGCACTCACTCCAAGTATATCTCCAAACTTTTCTATGGCCAGGAATAACTTGCTCTAGCCTGGTCTTTCCGCACCATGGTACTCATTTCATTTCATACTAAGGTCTGGATTTGCTCCATTGACTCCATGAACAGGTGGGAGGGGCTAACTCCTTTTGCAGATTGAAACCATTGGATCTGAGTTTACTGTGACGTATGTAATGAGCCCGAGTGAGTGAGGCATTTAGCATTTAGCCTAGCTTTAGCATGTAGCCTAGCTTTAGCATATAGCCTAGCTTTAGCATGTAGCCTAGCTTTAGCCATCTCCTTTGTCACTAACGGAGCCCGTGGGGAGTAGAGCCACAACATCTTTGCTTCAGTGACATTTACTAAACATTCCTCTTGCTCCGGCTTCAGTTTCTTGATATTTGGATTGAACCAGAACAGATTATTTTACTATCGCATTCTCCGACAAACTACAACCAGCAAATTCAGCACAAACTCTTGACGTCACCGACACCGACCTACAACACCCGCCTCCCCCGCTCTCTGATTGGTCGGAGGAGATTCAACCGAGGAAACTGCAGCCAATAGGATCAGACCCAGACGTACATGTAGGAAATGACCATGGACCAGAGTTTACACATGGTAAGACCAGACGCACATGTAGGAAATGATCATGGACCAGAGTTTACACATGGTAAGACCAGACGTACATGTAGGAGATGACCATGGACCAGAGTTTACACATGGTAAGACCAGACGCACATGTAGGAAATGATCATGGACCAGAGTTTACACATGGTAAGACCAGACGTACATGTAGGAGATGATCATGGACCAGAGTTTACACATGGTAAGACCAGACGTACATGTAGGAAATGATCATGGACCAGAGTTTACACATGGTAAGACCAGACGTACATGTAGGAAATGATCATGGACCAGAGTTTACACATGGTAAGACCAGACGTACATGTAGGAGATGACCATGAACCAGAGTTTACACATGGTAAGACCAGACGTACATGTAGGAGATGACCATGAACCAGAGTTTACACATGGTAAGACCAGACGTACATGTAGGAAATGACCATGGACCAGAGTTCACACATGGTAAGACCAGACGTACATGTAGGAGATGACCATGAACCAGAGTTTACACATGGTAAGACCAGACGTACATGTAGGAAATGACCATGGACCAGAGTTCACACATGGTAAGTGTGTGTCTGTCCAAACACTCACCGAACATGTTTCCGATGTGGCCGTCCCGGGTCTGAGGCCGCAGCTCGTTCTTGCCCCAAGCGTAGCGTTTGTAGTTGTCCCAGGCAAACTTCATCATCTGCAGAACAAACTCAGGGTCAGAGACGAGAGAAAACCCAGACTCAAACTGGCAACCCCTGCAGGTATTGGCAACGATCGCCCATTGATCCCAACACACACACAACACACTGCAAAAGACAACAACTCCAGCAAATTTCCAAGGTGGGAATTAATTGTGAAGTAGTTAAATTGTGTCATATCCACTCAAAAAATGAACAGAAGTCATGATAATACATCCACACTACAGTTTCAAAAAGCTTGCTTCAATTACATGTATTTTGTATAGTTTCTGTAAAAAAGCATTTGTAAATATCTTTATGTAAATCTGGGGTCCGAGATTAGTTTTTTTTCATCCTACTCCTGTTTTCATGGAATGTTTAACTGTTGTACTTTCTGCTGGATTATTGTAGTATTGTGTTGAATTACCATAAAAACTAGAGCCAAAAAAAGACATTAAGTAATAAGTAACTGGGTAATGCTTAATTATATAGCGCATTTTACAGACCAAAGTCACCCACAGCGCTTCACTATGTTCAAATGTGAAGGAGACGTGGACAGAGCCAGCAGGGGGCGTGGTCCGTGGATATTCACATGTGTTTAAATGGCATCTTTTAGTCAAGATTATGCTAAAAATATACTTTATAAGATAATAATAATAACGCATTGGTTTTATACAGCACTTTTCAGGCCTCACATGTCATTAATCATTCACTCCAAACACGGTGGTGATAAACTGCTATTTTAGCCACAGCTGCCCTGGGGCACACTGACAGAAGCGAGGCAACCAGTCTGTGCCATCGGCCCCTCCCACCACCACCAACCATTCACACACACACCAGACTCATTCTAATGTGGGGGAAGTGTCTTGCCTAAGCTCCCTATGAAGAGCCAACCGTCAGATTTGAAGATTCCCAATTAATTCCCGTTCATTACCATAAAGCCCGACTAACAATTAGATCCACCCGGCAACCACCCGGCAACCACCGAGCGAAATGACAGATGTGTAAAGTGCAGGAGCAGACGATAAGACGGTGCCAAGAAGAAAGTGTTAGCCCTCCATCTGCACCGGCGTCTTTGATGTGCAGAAGAAGAAGCCGAGTCCTTTCTCTCCAATCACACTCTCTGGGCCTGCAGCGACACACTCTACACACACAATTAGCTTGGCAGCGAATGAAAGAAGTTGGTTTGTTGAAGCCAAATAAATCCAGGAATATCCACACACAGCACGGCACAGACTCTGGCAACGCTCTGCTTCCTTTTGATTTGTGTTTTTGTGTAAATAACATGAAATGAGTGAGTCCTGCAGCACATCGCGGGTTAAAGGCAACTTCAGGGAATTTACAGAATATACAGAGAAGTAGAGCAGATTAATTCATCTCAGACTGACTATTATTACTCCACACATTGCTCTGTTTGTTGAGTAATAAAAAGTGTATAGAGCAGACTTGGAGATTCTTATCCTGCATTTGTCCCTCTCTCCAAATGAGCAGAAAAACTGCTGCAGTAGATTCAAAACACTGCAGCTCGATCCTGACTAGAACCAGGAAGTACATCACATTAGTCCTGACTAGAACCAGGAAGTACCATCACATTAGTCCTGACTAGAACCAGGAAGTACCATCACATTAGTCCTGACTAGAACCAGGAAGTACAATCACATTAGTCCTGACTAGAACCAGGAAGTACCATCACATTAGTCCTGACTAGAACCAGGAAGTGCCATCACATTAGTCCTGACTAGAACCAGGAAGTACCATCTCATTAGTCCTGGTCTCAGGTCTCTGCACCTGCGGCTCAGAGAATAGACTTTAAAACAGCTCTGCTTGTTACAAGTCTCTCCATGGCCTCGCACCAAAATATATTAGTGACATGTTAGTCCCATATGAACCAGCCCGGACTCTGAGGAGCACAGGGACTGGACTCCTGCTGGGACTCTGAGGAGCACAGGGACTGGCCTCCTGCTGGGACTCTGAGGAGCACAGGGACTGGACTCCTGCTGGGACTCTGAGGAGCACAGGGACTGGACTCCTGCTGGGACTCTGAGGAGCACAGGGACTGGACTCCTGCTGGGACTCTGAGGAGCACAGGGACTGGTCTCCTGCTGGGACTCTGAGGAGCACAGGGACTGGACTCCTGGGACTCTGAGGAGCACAGGGACTGGACTCCTGCTGGGACTCTGAGGAGCACAGGGACTGGCCTCCTGCTGGGACTCTGAGGAGCACAGGGACTGGCCTCCTGCTGGGACTCTGAGGAGCACAGGGACTGGCCTCCTGCTGGGACTCTGAGGAGCACAGGGACTGGCCTCCTGCTGGGACTCTGAGGAGCACAGGGACTGGCCTCCTGCTGGGACTCTGAGGAGCACAGGGACTGGCCTCCTGCTGGGACTCTGAGGAGCACAGGGACTGGCCTCCTGCTGGTCCCAGAGTAATTTATTTAATTTCAGGTTTCAGGTTCATACTGGATTCATTTGTTTGACGTTTCAAACACAGACCTTGATCATACATAATTCCATAGATACAGAGACTGAAATGGAATGGGAAGAAGTAAGACTTATAAATGTATGCAGCTAAAATCTGGAACAATCTTCCTGAAAATATGAAACAGGCTTCTTCTCTGACAATATTCAAATCCAGGATAAAAACAGCTCTGTTCAGCCGTGTTTGTTTCCGTATTGTTTTGTTCAGCACTTTGAGTTTCCTCTGTTAAAACAGTCGGCTTCAGCGAAAACAAAAGGCCTTTAATTACTACATGAACAAACATGTATGAAAACAAATCACTCATTACAGTCTCCAGGAGCAGGTAGGATCCCAGTCTGCACATGTGATGAGGCGTGTTGTAGGCGCGTTGTAGGCGTGTTGTAGACGTGTTGTAGGCGTGTTGTAGACGTGTTGTAGGCGTGTTGTAGACGTGTTGTAGGCGTGTTGTAGACGTGTTGTGGACGTGTTGTAGGCGTGTTGTAGACGTGTTGTGGACGTGTTGTAGGCGTGTTGTAGACGTGTTGTGGACGTGTTGTAGTCGTGTTGTGGACGTGTTGTGGACGTGTTGTAGACGTGTTGTAGGCGTGTTGTGGACGTGTTGTGGACGTGTTGTAGGCGTGTTGAAGACGTGTTGTAGACGTGTTGTGGACGTGTTATAGACGTGTTGTAGGCGTGTTGTGGACGTGTTGTGGACGTGTTGTAGGCGTGTTGTGGACGTGTTGTAGGCGTGTTGTTGACGTGTTGTGGACGTGTTGTAGGCGTGTTGTAGACGTGTTGTAGGCGTGTTGTGGACGTGTTGTAGGCGTGTTGTAGACGTGTTGTGGACGTGTTGTAGGCGTGTTGTGGACGTGTTGTGGACGTGTTGTGGACGTGTTGTAGGCGTGTTGTAGACGTGTTGTAGGCGCGTTGTAAGCGTGTTGCAGACGTGATGTAGACGTGTTGTAGGCGTGTTGTAGGCGTGTTGTAGGCGTGTTGTGGACGTGTTGTAGGCATGTTGTAGGCGTGTTCTAGACGTGTTGTAGACGTGTTGTAGGCGTGTTGTAGGCGTGTTGTGGACGTGTTGTGGACGTGTTGTAGGCGTGTTGTGGACGTGTTGTGGACGTGTTGTAGGCGTGTTGTAGACGTGTTGTAGACGTGTTGTAGGCGTGTTGTAGGCGTGTTGTGGACGTGTTGTGGACGTGTTGTAGGCGTGTTGTAGGCGTGTTGTGGACGTGTTGTAGGCGTGTTGTAAACGTGTTGTGGACGTGTTGTAGGCGTGTTGTAGACGTGTTGTAGGCGCGTTGTAGGCGTGTTGTAGACGTGTAGTAGACGTGTTGTAGGCGTGTTGTAGGCGTGTTGTGGACGTGTTCTAGGCGTGTTGTAGACGTGTTGTAGGCGTGTTGTAGGCGTGTTGTAGACGTGTTGTAGGCGTGTTGTAGGCGTGTTGTGGACGTGTTGTAGGCGTGTTGTAGGCGCGTTGTAGGCGTGTTGTAGACGTGTTGTAGGCGTGTTGTAGGCGCGTTGTAGGCGCGTTGTAGACGTGTTGTAGGCGTGTTGTAGGCGTGTTGTAGACGTGTTGTAGACAAGTTGTAGGCGTGTTGTAGACGTGTTGTAGGCGTGTTGTAGACGTGTTGTAGGCGTGTTGTAGGCGTATTGTAGACGTGTTGTAGGCGTGTTGTAGACGTGTTGTAGGCGTGTTGTGGACGTGTTGTAGACGTGTTGTAGGCGTGTTGTAGACGTGTTGTGGACGTGTTGTAGACGTGTTGTAGGCGTGTTGTGGACGTGTTGTGGACGTGTTGTAGGCGTGTTGTGGACATGTTGTAGGCGTGTTGTGGACGTGTTGTAGACGTGTTGTAGGCGTGTTGTAGACGTGTTGTGCACCTGTTGTAGGCGTGTTGTTGACGTGTTGTAAGGCAAGGCAAGGCAAGTTTATTTATATAGCACAATTCATACACAAGGCAATTCAAAGTACTGAACGAAACAAGAAAGCATTAAAATCATAAATAATCACAGAACATTAAAAAGAAAGATACAAATATAAAAATCCCTCAGTTGTAGCACAGCTAAACAGAACTGTCTTTAAAGAGCGACTAAACACCTGTGCCCAGCCTGACTCCGCCCACATGAAGATTTGAAAATTTTCTCTAAAAAAGGGCGTTGCCTGGAGGACCAAGGGACAAGAAGGGGGGCTTAGAGTTGGGCGTGGTCTGGGCTGTGATTGACAGCTCACTTGTCATACAAAAAAAAACAGACAGTTGTCATTGCTGCTTAAAGCAATAGTTAACAGACCAGAAAGTCTAATTCCACCCTTGTTTACACACTAAGATAATTGTAAAGCTACACACCTGAACCTAATCAC
>OZ035829.1:2246218-2273718 GCA_964034765.1 Knipowitschia caucasica | reverse complement strand
ACCAAGAGCCACATCCTGCAAATATGTTTTCAAGAGTAAAGAAGACGCCATACAAAAGCATTGGGTAATTCTTTTTCCGGGTACACCCCCACCTGCCCACTCTGGCCTTTAATCCTTGCATTTCTTGGGTTTAAACTGTTACATTCTTTGATCTGTTTTGGCAAATTCAACAGTTTTTTTCAAGTCCTCTGAGAAAACTACTGTTGTGGTTTAGAGCTTTACAAGAATCCATTGAAATGAATTGTGTTTTTGTACGTAGACACACAAACGAGCCAGGACATATTCTCTGATCTATCCCCGTCTGGATGTGTGGCTTGGGGCTTGCTGTGGTCAGAGAATGGGTGGTCCAGGGGTCACACAGATGCTGTCACAAGCCATCATCGCAAATCAATACACTCCACGGCTGCCAAACTCCCTTTCCCGTCTGCCAACCTCCACAGAAGCTGATCCCAAAGAGCCAGGGATGGATCAACTAACGGACGGACGCACAAAAACACAGAAAAGAAGCAGACACAGTAGAGGACCCGGAGCTGGAGAGAGAGTTGTGTGTTTACAAAAATTGGCGTGACGTTTAGCAAAGGCGGATCAATGACTGCGCACAAAGGCAGAGATTACAACATGGAGGTTCAGGAAAGAGGCAACAGGCGCTTTGTGGAGACGGAGGAGAGGGAAGAACGGAGAGGGTGGAGCTGAGAGAGGACCCAGCATCGAAAAGAAACACACAAAACACAAACATTGACAAACTAACACATGTGCAAGCGGCTACAACGATATCGATCAATGTTTTCAATGGTGCTGTATTGATTTTTAGCGTGTCTGGGTGGTTTTTCACACTGTTTATGTGTCTGGTTTTCATTCATTGAAGAGGTTTGGAATTGGGGACAAATTTAAATAAAATAAAAATGAGGAAGAGTTTGTCCATCCCAGACCTGGACCCTCCTCTCACCAAGAACAATCAGAACATAATCATAACAATACAATACAATACAATACAATTTATTCTTGTATAGCCCTAGGTCACAACAGAAGTCATCTCAGAGGACTTAACAAAACCATTGAAATCACCAACACAGGTCAGAGAATCAACAGTTAAAACACATGAAGAATATAAAGCACACACAGAAGAAAATGTCCATACATGTTGTAGAATGCTAAAGTGTCCTGATCATCACCAATCCTTTCTGTTGGACACTAACTGTCCAACAAGACCCTCCTGCATCGACAAGGAACAACTCTTAAAAAACCCAGTGGGAAAAAGTGAGAAACCTTGGAGGAGAACTAGGGAAACCCACAGGGAGGGAGACCCATATGAGAAAGGGATCCGCTCCTCCGGACGGACAGACTAATGATCCAGGACCTAAGCTAGCTACAGAACGTGGACCAGTGGACGCTGAACGTGGACAGGTCCGGTGCAGGACTGAAGCACTCCCAGGCGGGTCGGGCGGGGCAGTCCGCAGGTGTAGATGGAAGAGGCCAGGCTCAGAGATAACACACAGATCGCAGGCGGTTGCAGTTATTTGGAATTACTTTGTATTTTCTGCTGCTGTTAATATTTGAAAATTGACCGTTTTTTTTTAATGATGCGTTTTCACACGAAGGAAAGTATTATCTCGGGAAATACATTTTAATGAATGGAAAAAAGCAGAGGCTCTCAGGGTAAACAAAACAACATCTTTCGTCACGTCGGGTTTTAAATACTCAAGTGTTCTGGCATTTTGTGGCTCAGGATTTTTGAAAGACAAGGACAAATGGCTGTGATTGGACGGTTTTGGGGGAGGGGGCGGGGCTTGTGAAGGAGCAGATGTGTGGAGTGTCCAATGGAAGTGAGACTCTGTGGTTTTAAAGCTTAAACTTGGAAAAGGACAATGGGCCTGTTCTGCCTTTTAAAGCTGTTTGTGATTTTGTTCATGTGATCGTTCAGTCAGAAAGAAAGGAAGAAAGAAAGAAGATGGTACGATTGGTTTGATGTTCTCTGCAGCAGGTAAAGAGGTAATCAGGTTTTTGTTTCATCTGGAGAGAGAGGGAGAGAGAGGGAGGGAGAGAGAGAGAGAGGGAGAGATATATATATATATATAGAGAGAGAGAGGGAGAGCGAGTAAGAGAGAGAGATACAGAAAGAGATACAGAGAGAGAGAGAGAGAGACAGCGAGAGAGAGATATATAGAGGGAGAGGGAGAGAGAGAGGGACAGAGAGGGAGAGCGAGTGAGAGAGAGAGATACAGAGAGGTAGAGAAAGGGAGAGAGAGAGAGAGAGAGATAGATATAGAGAGAAAGAGAGCGATACAGAGAGAGAGACAGGGAGAGAGAGAGGGAGATACATAGAAAGAGAGAGAGAGGGAGATACAGAGAAAGACAGAGAGAAGGGAGGAGGGAGACACAAAAAGAGAGAAAGAGAGACAGAAAGATAGTGAGAGAGAAAGAGACAGAGAGGGAAAGATACAAAGAAAGAGAGAAAGAGAGAGAGAGAGAGAGAGAGAGAGAGAAGCCTTGTCAGTGATACTGTTATCCAAACAAAACAAAACATTGCAGCGATTGAACGAGGCAAACGCACACGTGAGTCGTTGTCATTGAAGGATTACTGGAGCCACAAGTTCAACAAACAAAAAGAAAAGCTTCAGAAACCATCATGTCAGGACGAGATAACCACGGTTTCAAAAGAAAGGAAAGAATAATGAAGGCTCAGAGCTCCATGTTAGGCAGAGATTATAGATCCTCTCCACGGACAACTGAGAAAGAGACCAGCGACTGTAATGGTCCTATTCAACTACCAGTGACTGTAATGGTCCTATTCAACTACCAGCGACTGTAATGGTCCTATTCAACTACCAGCGACTGTAATGGTCCTGTTCAACTACCAGTGACTGTAATGGTCCTATTCAACTACCAGCGACTGTAATGGTCCTATTCAACTACCAGCGACTGTAATGGTCCTATTCAACTACCAGCGACTGTAATGGTGCTATTCAACTACCAGCGACTGTAATGGTCCTGTTCAACTACCAGCGACTGTAATGGTCCTGTTCAACTACCAGCGACTGTAATGGTCCTGTTCAACTACCAGCAACTGTAATGGTCCTATTCAACTACCAGCGACTGTAATGGTCCTGTTCAACTACCAGCGACTTTAATGGTCCTGTTCAACTACCAGCGACTGTAATGGTCCTATTCAACTACCAGCGACTTTAATGGTCCTGTTCAACTACCAGTGACTGTAATGGTCCTATTCAACTACCAGCGTCTGTAATGGTCCTATTCAACTACCAGCGACTGTAATGGTCCTGTTCAACTACCAGTGACTGTAATGGTCCTATTCAACTACCAGCAACTGTAATGGTCCTATTCAACTACCAGCGACTGTAATGGTCCTGTTCAACTACCAGCATCTGTAATCGTCCTGTTCAACTACCAGTGTCTGTAATGGTCCTATTCAACTACCAGCGACTGTAATGGTCCTATTCAACTACCAGCGTCTGTAATGGTCCTATTCAACTACCAGCGACTGTAATGGTCCTGTTCAACTACCAGTGACTGTAATGGTCCTATTCAACTACCAGCAACTCTAATGGTCCTATTCAACTACCAGCGACTGTAATGGTCCTATTCAACTACCAGCGACTGTAATGGTCCTGTTCAACTACCAGCGACTTTAATGGTCCTGTTCAACTACCAGCGACTGTAATGGTCCTATTCAACTACCAGCGACTTTAATGGTCCTGTTCAACTACCAGTGACTGTAATGGTCCTATTCAACTACCAGCGTCTGTAATGGTCCAATTCAACTACCAGCGACTGTAATGGTCCTGTTCAACTACCAGTGACTGTAATGGTCCTATTCAACTACCAGCAACTGTAATGGTCCTATTCAACTACCAGCGACTGTAATGGTCCTGTTCAACTACCAGCATCTGTAATCGTCCTGTTCAACTACCAGTGTCTGTAATGGTCCTATTCAACTACCAGCGACTGTAATGGTCCTATTCAACTACCAGCGTCTGTAATGGTCCTATTCAACTACCAGCTACTGTAATGGTCCTATTCAACTACCAGCGACTGTAATGGTCCTATTCAACAACCAGCGTCTGTAATGGTCCTATTCAACTACCAGCGTCTGTAATGGTCCTATTCAACTACCAGCGACTGTAATGGTCCTATTCAACTACCAGCGACTGTAATGGTCCTATTCAACTACCAGCGACTGTAATGGTCCTATTCAACTACCGGCGTCTGTAATGGTCCTATTCAACTACCAGCGACTGTAATGGTCCTATTCAACTACCAGCGACTGTAATGGTCCTATTCAACTACCAGCAACTCTAATGGTCCTATTCAACTACCAGCGACTGTAATGGTCCTATTCAACTACCAGCTACTGTAATGGTCCTATTCAACTACCAGCGACTGTAATGGTCCTATTCAACAACCAGCGTCTGTAATGGTCCTATTCAACTACCAGCGTCTGTAATGGTCCTATTCAACTACCAGCGACTGTAATGGTCCTATTCAACTACCAGCGACTGTAATGGTCCTATTCAACTACCAGCGACTGTAATGGTCCTATTCAACTACCGGCGTCTGTAATGGTCCTATTCAACTACCAGCGACTGTAATGGTCCTATTCAACTACCAGCGACTGTAATGGTCCTGTTCAACTACCAGCATCTGTAATGGTCCTATTCAACTACCAGCGACTGTAATGGTCCTGTTCAACTACCAGTGTCTGTAATGGTCCTATTCAACTACCAGCGACTGTAATGGTCCTATTCAACTACCAGCGTCTGTAATGGTCCTATTCAACTACCAGCGACTGTAATGGTCCTGTTCAACTACCAGTGACTGTAATGGTCCTATTCAACTACCAGCAACTCTAATGGTCCTATTCAACTACCAGCGACTGTAATGGTCCTATTCAACTACCAGCGACTGTAATGGTCCTGTTCAACTACCAGCGACTTTAATGGTCCTGTTCAACTACCAGCGACTGTAATGGTCCTATTCAACTACCAGCGACTTTAATGGTCCTGTTCAACTACCAGTGACTGTAATGGTCCTATTCAACTACCAGCGTCTGTAATGGTCCTATTCAACTACCAGCGACTGTAATGGTCCTGTTCAACTACCAGTGACTGTAATGGTCCTATTCAACTACCAGCATCTGTAATGGTCCTATTCAACTACCAGCGACTGTAATGGTCCTGTTCAACTACCAGCATCTGTAATCGTCCTGTTCAACTACCAGTGTCTGTAATGGTCCTATTCAACTACCAGCGACTGTAATGGTCCTATTCAACTACCAGCGTCTGTAATGGTCCTATTCAACTACCAGCGACTGTAATGGTCCTGTTCAACTACCAGTGACTGTAATGGTCCTATTCAACTACCAGCAACTCTAATGGTCCTATTCAACTACCAGCGACTGTAATGGTCCTATTCAACTACCAGCTACTGTAATGGTCCTATTCAACTACCAGCGACTGTAATGGTCCTATTCAACAACCAGCGTCTGTAATGGTCCTATTCAACTACCAGCGTCTGTAATGGTCCTATTCAACTACCAGCGACTGTAATGGTCTTATTCAACTACCAGCGACTGTAATGGTCCTATTCAACTACCAGCGACTGTAATGGTCCTATTCAACTACCGGCGTCTGTAATGGTCCTATTCAACTACCAGCGACTGTAATGGTCCTATTCAACTACCAGCGACTGTAATGGTCCTGTTCAACTACCAGCGACTGTAATGGTCCTGTTCAACTACCAGCGACTGTAATGGTCCTGTTCAACTACCAGCGACTTTAATGGTCCCATTCAACAGGAAAAGGAAGCAAGGTTGGAATCCGCAGGTGTCTAATCTCCTCCGCCATCAATCTTACAATAAACATGTTAGCCTAGCATTAGCCATTGTAAACTCTGGTCCGTGATCATTTCCTACATGTGTGTCTGGTCTTACCATGTGTAAACTCTGGTCCATGGAGAATGTGATAGTAAAATAATCTGTTCTGGTTGAATCCAAATATCAAGAAACTGAAGCCGGAGCAAGAGGAATGTTTAGTAAATGTCACTGAAGCAAAGATGTTGTGGCTCTACTCCCCACGGGCTCCGTTAGTGACAAATAGGGTTGCCAACTTGAGAACAAAAAAATAAGGGACACCATTTGGGTGGATCGGGTTGAGCACTTTTTAGTCGTAATTTCAATCTACACAGGAATCATGGAATTTCATAATCCCATTTTTAGAATGTAATTTATTGGCTACATATAAATTTATTGGCTACATATAAAAATCAAAAAAATTCTTAGGCAAAAAATAAATGTCATAAATAGGTGGAACTCTTTGGCTGGTTAAGGACTTCATGCATTCTTATTAGTAATAAAACATATAAAAAGACAAACGCTGTAACATACATTATTTATGTATGTTACAGTAAAGACCATTTACTGTAAAAGAAAAAAAGAAAAACATGTATTCATTAAAAAAACTCACAAATGTTGAAATCAAAGTCTGTAGCAGCTAGATATGGTCATTATTTATAGTGTCTGAGAGTTTAGTGCGTGTACATGGCTTCAGTAAAAGCTATTTTTTGTTTACAAAGCTGGTATTGACATTGGTTGACGGTCCCTAAGCGCTTTTCTCGGCGCTTGCAGTGCACTGGATTCAATGGATTTCTCTGCATTAAAAACAGCGCATTGGATTTGAAAAATCAACATAGAGGTGATCATTTTAGCAAATTACTTTTGTTTAACAAAGTAACTTCCGTGAGCTATTGACCGCGGAAGTCCGAATCTGGGAATATGACGCTACTTTACCAGACTTCTGCCAGGATGATGCTGCGGGCATGGCCCCATAGATCCATGCACGGCCCACGCTGTCACTTGTCAACAGTAAGGGTAAACCCATGGATGTGATCAAGCTTACGCCCCCTTTGACACTGTTTGGCCGAAAGGTAGACGCTTAAACTGTGATTACTGTGTGTGCGTGTGTCGCTTGTATGACATGCAGTGAGTGAGTGATGCATTTAAGGCGACTCTGAAAATACGGGACAAAAGCCGTCCCGTATCAGTTCAATACGGGACGCACATAGTTTTTCTATAATACGGGACAATTCCGTATTTCAAGGGACGGTTGGCAACCCTAGCGGCAAAGGAGATGGCTAAAGCTAGGCTACATGCTAATGCTAGGCTACATGCTAATGCTAGGCATTAGGACAGGCAGGACCATGTGTAGCCTTTCAGGACAGGCAGGACCATGTGTAGCCTTTCAGGACAGGCAGGACCATGTGTAGCCTTTCAGAACAGGCAGGACCATGTGTAGCCTTTCAGGACAGGCAGGACCATGTGTAGCCTTTCAGGACAGGCAGGACCATGTGTAGCCTTTCAGAACAGGCAGGACCATGTGTAGCCTTTCAGGACAGGCAGGACCATGTGTAGCCTTTCAGAACAGGCAGGACCATGTGTAGCCTTTCAGGACAGGCAGGACCATGTGTAGCCTTTCAGAACAGGCAGGACCATGTGTAGCCTTTCAGGACAGGCAGGACCATGTGTAGCCTTTCAGGACAGGCAGGACCATGTGTAGCCTTTCAGGACAGCTAATTAGAGCAGATCTAAGCAGCGGGCCCACAGCAGCCCCTCACCGTGTGCGTGGGATTCTTCTAAGAACTCTGCTGGTGTGAGAAGCACTGATGACAGCGTGTTGAAACAGACGCTGCCGTTCACATATGTGCTTTTTACGCATCAAGAGGAAATCTTTTTCTTTCAGCACAAGAACAGAAAGTGATAGAACATAGTGATCCTGGTGCAGCCTCAGAGACATCCTTTTAAAACTACCACTACTTTCATTTGGTTTTAGGGTCTGGATTCGCAACACTGTGGGATGAAATTGGGCAGAATGATTTTCCAACGGGACAAAGCAAAATGAACCTGATTTAAAAAGACACAGAAATGTCTCTCTTGGAATGAGAAAATGACGCAACAGACTGAATAGCTTAGTCCCGCTGAAGAATCTAGTTTTAACACAGTCACAATCAACTCAGATGAAGATAAAAACAAGCAAATATCACCTCATATTTTATCATTTTTTGCAGTGTCTTATAAAACACACCTGTGCTGACGTTAGCATGTTAGCATGTTTTAAATCCGTGAGTTAGAGCTACCCCCATTGCTAGCATAAAAGCCAGACCACAATCAATAAGTGACAGTGAGTGCTCCTTCAGGTCGGAGCAGAAAACAGAGCATCTGGGAAACAAAGCAAACCCACAGATTTCAGGATCAACCGCTTCAGGCACAGTTTCAGAACATTTTCTTTTGTTGTACGTATCCGTGTAGCTTTGCAGATCCTCGGGGCATAAACTTCTGACAACGTGTCGCCAGATGCTCCAGAAACACGTCGATTCAAAGGGAAAAGGTTGCGTTTGTCTTTTTCCCCAGATCATGATCCAATGCTGTTTTATTCACAAACCTGCCGTATTACTCTCATGTCTTAGACTCAAGACTCAAGGATGTGTTTGTCATTTGCAGTAAAACCCCATTGGATAAACTGTGCAGAAAAGAACTGTTTGGAAAGATACATTACGTTCGGAAAACACGCTGGATGTTTTTGATTGGACATTACTCGGACTAGCCCCGCCCAGAGGGGAGTTATGGGTGAGGGCAGAGGGGGGTAGACAATGTAAGGGGGAGGGGGGAGTCCCATCCATCCATCCATTTTCTACCCTTTAATCCATTTCTGGGTCAGGGGGGTGCAGTCAGAGATGCCACCCAAGTCTCATAGCACCAGCCCCTCACTGACCCTCTGCAGGTGGTGAGTCCACAGGAGGGGGGGGGGGGGGGACTGTAATACTTAAACAGACTTTATTGATCCAGATCTTGTGATGTCACAGGAGCTTGCAGAGTTTTTCACAATAAAAATACCAATAGAGAAACAATCTGAAAATAAGAATAATAATAATAAGATAATATTGTGAGAATAAAATAATCAATAATCTGAGCACACAGGGAGCAAACAAAATATACAATATAAGTAGCTGCTAGTTTCTTAGCTGTAAATGCTTCAATATCAATCTTTCAAAATATCCATCTATCTGCAGTATATATATATATATATATATATATACCACTCACCTTTGGCCCTCCGCGGGCGGTTATCCCTCTCTAAGCTCGGGTCCTCTACCAGAGGCCTGGGAGCTTGAGGGTTCTGCGCAGTATCTTTGCTGTTCCTAGCACTGCACATTTCTGGACCGAGATGTCCGAGGTTGTTCCGGGGATCCGCTGTAACCACTCATCTAGCTTCGGGGTCACTGCCCCGAAGCTGCACCGATCACCACGGGCACTACTGTCACCTTTACCCTCCAGGCCCTCTCCAGCTCCTCTCTGAGACCTTGGTATTTCTCAAGCTTTTCATGTTCTTTTTTCCGGATGTTACCATCGCTTGGAATTGCCACGTCCACCACCACGGCTCATGGTGGTGGTGGACGTGGCAATATATATATAGATATATATATCTATATATATATATGTAGCGCAGGGTAATGGAAAGATGAAGTGACATTCAGTGGATATTCTGAAGTTGCAGCATTGCACATGATTGCAGTATTTACTTATTTACATGTACAGACTCAGCAGTTCTCATTGTACAGTCTGACACCAGGGACCAGGTCTGCAAACCAGCTGTGCGCTACACGGCCTAAGAACATAGCATGGGTTCCCGTAACAATGCTTCTTGTTCTGTCCCTATCAAATAAACACATCATAATAATAATAACAGCAGCATTAAGGAAAGACCTGCAGAACCTCTCCTTCTCATTTGTAAATAAATTTAAAAAACAGTTTTAATCTTGTGACTGTAAACCACGCAGCTGTTTCAGAACAAGTGCAGTAAAAATCTTGTTGACTGCTTTGGTTTCTGTTACTCCACTGTTGGTTTTATGCGCCCAATAAAACACCAGACGGCAGAACACGCACCGGACTCGCTCCCGCCCGAGCTGTGCCGAGATGCAGTTGTTATATCTGCTTTGCCACGATGAAGCGCCCCCTTTAATGTGCGGCGGCGTGGGGCGGATCAGGGATAATAAATCACCGTGGCGAGCGAGGTGGCGTGGCGGGGGTGAAGACCGTGGCGCTAACAGCGAGCTGAGTCATCACCTGAGAGCTGGGAAGCACCGAGTCAGCTTCCTGCGCTGGAGTTCCTTTAGCTTTGGCTTTTACTAACCCAGGCTTGGCCAAACTCAGGCCCAGGGGCTAATTCCGGCCCTCAGGGCAATGTTATGTGGTCCTGCGCCATGCTATCCCATAGTGTCATCCAACCAACTTTAGCTCCACCAACACAGTCATGCCATACCTTGTTGTAAACCTCAGACCCTCTGGAATCCAGTCGTTGACTCTATTGTTATTTACTGACATTTATTGTATGATTTTGTCTCAACATTCCAAATAAAATGCAGCTGTGAATCAAAAGGACGCATCATAACACATTTTTTATTCCAGAATCCAGTCAATCCATTTTGAATCTAGTTTTTAAATCAAGGTTGTCGGTCCCTGGTCAAGTCTGATGAACTAAAGTGGCCCTCTTACTAAAAATGTGGACACCCCTGTTATAAACACAAGTTCACTGAGTCATCCATCCAACTTCTGTTGATGATGCTAAAGTAGCTGGTGAGATGGTAAACATGTGTCATTCAGCCAACTTCAGCTCTGCCATAGATCATCACAAAGCTCAGAACAGCCCGATGCCAGTGAAGACAGTTTTCCAGTCCATGATGTTGGTCCCTGGACTAGTCTGGTGAACTAAAGTGTCCCTCTTACTGAAAAGTTTGGACACCCCTTCACTAACCGGACTCTTGTGGAGCTCCATGAGTCCAGGCAGGTCCCAGACTGACTCAGCCCCAGACTGTGACGCCAATTAAGGGGGCAAGTATGAAGTGCAATAGTGGGAGGTAGAAGGTTAATCTGAGAGTTTCATATGCTCCTGTTAGCGTGAAATGTGTTGCATGTGTTTAATAATAATAATAACTTTAATAATAATAATCTAATAATACTGTGGCTCAGAGAATAGACTTTAAATTACAACACAATTATAACTCATCACATGGAACTATTTGGTGAGAAATAAAGTGTCTAAAACAGACTTGGAGATTCTTATCCTGCATTTGGCCTCATGTATAACCTGCTCAGTTCACATAAACCTACTGTATATAACCTTCTCTATTCACATAAACATACTGTATATAACCTGCCTTAAACACATAAACCTACTGTATATAACCTGCTCTATTCACATAAACCTACTGTATATAACCTGCCTTATTCACATAAACCTACTGTATATAACCTGCTCTATTCACATAAACCTACTGTATATAACCTGCCTTATTCACATAAACCTACTGTATATAACCTGCTCTATTCACATAAACATACTGTGTATAACCTGCTCTATTCACATAAACTTACTGTATATAACCTGCTCTATTCACATAAACATACTGTATATAATCTGCTCTTTTCACATAAACATACTGTATATAACCTGCTCTATTCACATAAACTTACTGTATATAACCTGCTCTATTCACATAAACATACTGTATATAACCTGC
This sequence comes from Knipowitschia caucasica, assembly GCA_964034765.1. Lineage (NCBI taxonomy): Eukaryota > Metazoa > Chordata > Actinopteri > Gobiiformes > Gobiidae > Knipowitschia > Knipowitschia caucasica. Next base: position 2,262,132 of record OZ035829.1, on the reverse strand, counting down.
TCTATTCACATAAACATACTGTATATAACCTGCTCTATTCACATAAACATACTGTATATAACCTGCTCTATTCACATAAACATACTGTATATAACCTGCTCTATTCACATAAACCTACTGTATATAACCTGCTCTATTCACATAAACCTACTGTATATAACCTGCTCTATTTACATAAACATACTGTATATAACCTGCTCTATTCACATAAACATACTGTATATAACCTGCTCTATTCACATAAACATACTGTATATAACCTGCTCTATTCACATAAACATACTGTATATAATCTGCTCTTTTCACATAAACTTACTGTATATAACCTGCTCTATTCACATAAACTTACTGTATATAACCTGCTCTATTCACATAAACATACTGTATATAACCTGCTCTATTCACATAAACTTACTGTATATAACCTGCTCTATTCACATAAACATACCTACTGCTGCTTGCTCATTAGTGCAGTAAACCCCACTCTAACCCTGTTTAAATCCACAAACGAAGCTGCCAAAAGCATAATTCAGGCAGACTGCACCTTGAGCTAACGCTGTCACCTGGCTGCATGCTAACGCTGCCTCTAAACGCTGAGAGGAGATGAAATCGGGAGAATCAGCTTCAACGGTGCTTATCTGATGTGATTTATGATGCATTTTCCTTGCTACTTATCTGCACTTGCTTTAAAGACACAGCGTAATGGCGTCTCTTAGATAAACAGGATTTCAATTACAGCGAGACAGTAAAATGGGCCGTTACACAGTTAAATATTGGAGAGATTTATTTACTAAAAATGACAAAATAATAAGGTTTTGTGGCATTAATGTAGTTTGTCATGTATGATTATTTTACTAGTTTTAAGATACTTCATAATGTGTTTAGAGAAAAAGTCTGAGCAGTGAGTTTTTAAGATGGTTTTACTATTTTGTGTCGTATTTCCAGACTTTTCTTGTTTAGATAAAATACTTTTGTGATGCTATATTTGAAAAAAATTGCAAAAATGTTTAAGAAATAAGTCAATAAAACTTAAAAATGTGTGTTTTAAAACTAGAATCAAGTCATTTGGGGCTAGTATTATTTTCTTATTTTCAGAAATCTTAAGTTATATTTTCTTGTTCTATTTTCAGATCATTAAAATAATAAAAAATGATCATGTACATTTCTCCAGTGTGAGATCAGTAAAGTCCTTATGCAGTTTTTTTTTTTTACTTATTTTTTAATTATTATTATTATATTATTTTTCATATTTTTAAGGGTTTTTTTTCCCGTGTGGAGGGTCTCTCTGTCTCTCTCTGGCAGGTGTTGTTTTAGTGTTAGCTGGAAACATTACAGGAGTCGTATGGACCGTGCACCTCCCTGTCGTGGCTCCAACACACACAGACTGTTCATTTTGAAAAAGGCAAAAGTGTTGGTACATTAGGTTCTACAGTGGAGAAAGGCGTCACTACATCTGTTCATATTTACAGCCTATAGTTTAGACATGGTCTCCAGAAGCTCTACGTTTAGCCTTGCTCCTACACCACATGTAATTTAACCGTCCAAAGGGAAAAACTTTACAGACTGGAGTGACAACTTGACTCAAACACAGGATTAACACTTCAAACCCAGCGGCCCCGTTCTTTCAAACATTCATTGCATTACATTTCAAAGTGATGCTTGTCTCCTGAGCAGCTCTCGAGGCTGAAATGGTCTCTCTCTGCTCCAGCGGATCACTCAGCAGGTGCAATCAATAGAACAGAGGAGAAGAGATAGAAGAGACGGAAGCCGCACTTTCCTTATGTCTCTGTGTGTCGTGGGAATGACTTTCTCTTTGCCAACATCACAGAAAACCTCCAGAAAACGCTTCCAAAAAAAAATGCAGGGTTGAGATCAGGAGGATTTGATTCGATTTGAGTGAAATGTATTCTTATATAGTACTAAACAACAGTAGTTATTTAGGAGGACTTTACAAAACTAATGAATTCGCCAACGCAGATCAGAGAATCAAAAAGAAACACGATGAAACAAAACGCATGGATCCAGACGCAACAAGGGGGAGTGGTTTGGTGGAGACGGGAGGGGAGAGGGGAGTGGTTTGTTGGAGAGGGAGGGGAGGGGGATTGGTTTGGTGGAGAGGGAGAGGAGGGGGGAGTGGTTTGTTGGAGAGGGAGGGGAGGGGGAGTCGTTTGTTGGAGAGGGAGGGGAGGGGGAGTGGTTTGGTGGAGAGGGAGGGGAGGGGGGAGTGGTTTGTTGGAGAGGGAGGGGAGAGGGGAGTGGTTTGTTGGAGAGGGAGGGGAGGGGGGAGTGGTTTGGTGGAGAGGGAGTGGAGGGGGGAGTGGTTTGGTGGAGAGGAAGGGGAGGGGGGAGTGGTTTGTTGGAGAGGGAGGGGAAAGGGGAGTGGTTTGGTGGAGACGGGAGGGAGGGGGGAGTGGTTTGTTGGAGAGGGAGGGGAGGGGAGTGGTTTGTTGGAGAGGGAGGGGAGGGGGGAGTGGTTTGTTGGAGAGGGAGGGGAGGGGGGAGTGGTTTGGTGGAGACGGGAGGGGAGGGGGAGTGGTTTGGTGGAGAGGAAGGGGAGAGGGGAGTGGTTTGTTGGAGAGGGAGGGGAGGGGGGAGTGGTTTGGTGGAGAGGGAGGGGAGGGGGAGTGGTTTGGTGGAGAGGGAGGGGAGTGGTTTGTTGGAGAGGGAGGGGAGGGGGAGTGGTTTGGTGGAGAGGGAGGGGAAAGGGGAGTGGTTTGGTGGAGAGGGAGGGGAGGGGGGGGAGTGGTTTGTTGGAGGGAGGGAGGGGAGAGGGGAGTGGTTTGGTGGAGAGGGAGGGGAGGGGGAGTGGTTTGGTGGAGAGGGAGGGGAGGGGGAGTGGTTTGTTGGGGGGAGGGGAGGGGAGTGGTTTGGTGGAGGGGAGGGGGGGGGGAGTGGTTTGTTGGAGAGGGAGGGGAGGGGGAGTGGTTTGTGGGGAGAGGGAGGGGGAGGGGGAGTGGTTGTGGTGAGGGAGGGAGGGGGAGGGGGGAGGGAGGGGGGGGGGAGGTTTGTTGGAGAGGGAGGGGAGGGGGGAGTGGTTTGTTGGAGAGGGAGGGGAGGGGGGAGTGGTTTGTTGGAGAGGGAGGGGAGGGGGGAGTGGTTTGTGGAGAGGGAGGGAGGGGGGAGGGAGAGGGAGGGGGGGGGGAGTGGTTTGGTGGGAGAGGGGAGGGAGAGGGGGAGTGGTTTGGTGGAGAGGGGGGAGGGGGAGTGGTTTGGTGGAGAGGGAGGGGAGGGGGGAGTGGTTTGGTGGAGACGGGAGGGGAGGGGGGTGGTTTGTGGAGAGGGAGGGGAGGGGGGTGGTTTGGTGGAGAGGGAGGGGAGGGGGAGTGGTTTGGTGGAGAGGGAGGGGGAGGGGAGGGGTTGGTGGAGAGGGGGAGGGGAGGGGGAGTGGTTTGTTGGAGAGGGAGGGGAGGGGGGAGTGGTTTGTTGGAGAGGGAGGGGAGGGGGGAGTGGTTTGTTGGAGGGGAGGGGAGGGGGGAGTGGTTTGTTGGGAGAGGGAGGGGAGGGGGGGAGTGGTTTGTTGGAGAGGGAGGGGAGGGGGAGTGGTTTGTTGGAGAGGGAGGGGGAGGGGAGTGGTTTGGTGAGAGGGAGGGGAGGGGGGTGGGTTTGTTGGAGAGGGAGGGGAGGGGGAGTGGTTTGGTGGAGAGGAGGGGGGGGAGGGGGGAGTGGTTTGTTGGAGAGGGAGGGGAGGGGGGAGTGGTTTGTTGGAGAGGAGGGAGGGGGAGTGGTTTGTTGGAGAGGGGAGGGGGAGGGGGAGTGGTTTGGTGGAGAGGGAGGGGAGGGGGAGTGGTTTGTTGGAGAGGGGAGGGGAGTGGTTTGGTGGGGAGAGGGAGGGGAGGGGGGTGGTTTGGTGGAGAGGGGGGGGAGTGGTTTGTGGAGAGGGAGGGGAGGGGGAGTGGTTTGGTGGAGAGGGAGGGGAGGGGGAGTGGTTTGGTGGAGACGGGAGGGGAGAGGGGAGTGGTTTGGTGGAGACGGGAGGGGAGGGGGAGTGGTTTGGTGGAGACGGGAGGGGAGGGGGGAGTGGTTTGGTGGAGAGGGGAGGGGTGGTTTGGTGGAGAGGAGTGGTTTGGTGGAGAGGGAGTGGTTTGGTGGAGAGGGAGGGGAGGGGGAGTGGTTTGGTGGAGAGGGAGGGGAGGGGGAGTGGTTTGGTGGAGAGGGGGGAGTGGTTTGGTGGAGAGGGAGTGGTTTGGTGGAGAGGGAGTGGTTTGTGGTTTGAGAGGGAGGGGAGGGGGGATTGGTTTGGTGGAGACGGGAGGGGAGGGGGGATTGGTTTGGTGGAGACGGGAGGGGAGGGGGGAGTGGTTTGGTGGAGAAGGAGGGGCGGGGGGAGTGGTTTCCAGTTGGTGCCACGGCTAAGCTAACAAAATCGCTTACTGCACCTTTAATGTTGATAAATGTCCATAAATGTTGTATATCAAGTTTTCTGGACCCTCAGCTCTGTCCTTGACCCAACGAGAAGTAATAACTCTAAAACAAAAACCCAGTATTGTACGTTTGAAGACGTTTAAGCGCCATCCATTCCTGACATTTACTGTATTATTAGGAAGTGTGAGGGTGGAAGGAAAGGTTGCCAGAGGGAAAGGACAAGAGCAGAAGGAAGTCATTTGTTGGAGGAAAAATTGTCAATTTGAGAGGGGCTCGCCTGGGGACAGAGTCTGCCGGAGAGCGAGTGTGCTGCCTGTCCAACGCCGATCACGACAAGTGTCTTTCCGCTTATTAGATACAGGTCCCAAAGTGACACGGGACCAGGAGACTATTCAACAGCCGAGAGAATGTTAGTGTGAGGCCTGTCAGCTGCTCGTCCAACACATGCTACATAGGCAAAAGTGCTAGCATGAACTTAGCAATCTGTAAACTCTGGTCCATGATCATCTCCTACATGTACGTCTGGTCTTACCATGTGTAAACTCTGGTCCATGTAAACAGTGTGTACAGCCTGTTTTCCATGACATCCAAACACGCACGCACACACACACACACACGCACACACAGACACACACACACACACACACACACACAGACACACACAGACACACACACACGCACACAGACACACAGACACACACACACGCACACACACACACACACACACAGACACACACACACGCACACACGCACACAGACACACACACACACGCACACAGACACACACACACGCACACACACACACAGACACACACACACACACACACACACACACACAGACACACACACACACACACAGAGAGTAGCCCGTAGCTGTTAACTCTCTGTCTTTAAGTCTAGCTCCGTAACTTTTACTTCTGTCATAAATAATAAATCCTTCTGACCTTATCTTTCAGACTCTTCGTCCTCTACGTTCTTTCCATGAACCAACATCTTGACAATGATAAGACTGATTTAAAAGGTTCACTCAGACATGACACACACTCCTGGACCCTTCTCCTGCACTCTGAGACGCTGAGACGCTGAGACGCTGAGACTCTGAGACGCTGAGACGCTGAGACGCTGAGACTCTGAGACTCTGAGACTCTGAGACTCTGAGACTCTGAGACGCTGAGACGCTGAGACGCTGAGACGCTGAGACTCTGAGACGCTGAGACGCTGAGACGCTGAGACGCTGAGACGCTGAGACTCTGAGACGCTGAGACGCTGAGACGCTGAGACTCTGAGACGCTGAGACGCTGAGACGCTGAGACTCTGAGACTCTGAGACTCTGAGACGCTGAGACGCTGAGACGCTGAGACTCTGAGACTCTGAGACTCTGAGACGCTGAGACGCTGAGACTCTGAGACTCTGAGACTCTGAGACGCTGAGACGCTGAGACGCTGAGACGCTGAGACTCTGAGACGCTGAGACGCTGAGACGCTGAGACGCTGAGACTCTGAGACGCTGAGACGCTGAGACTCTGAGACTCTGAGACGCTGAGACGCTGAGACGCTGAGACTCTGAGACGCTGAGACGCTGAGACGCTGAGACGCTGAGACGCTGAGACTCTGAGACGCTGAGACGCTGAGACTCTGAGACGCTGAGACGCTGAGACGCTGAGACTCTGAGACGCTGAGACGCTGAGACTCTGAGACTCTGAGACGCTGAGACGCTGAGACGCTGAGACGCTGAGACGCTGAGACGCTGAGACGCTGAGACGCTGAGACTCTGAGACTCTGAGACTCTGAGACGCTGAGACGCTGAGACGCTGAGACTCTGAGACTCTGAGACTCTGAGACGCTGAGACGCTGAGACTCTGAGACTCTGAGACGCTGAGACGCTGAGACGCTGAGGCGCTGAGACGCTGAGACTCTGAGACGCTGAGACTCTGAGACGCTGAGACGCTGAGACGCTGAGACGCTGAGACTCTGAGACTCTGAGACTCTGAGACGCTGAGACGCTGAGGCGCTGAGACGCTGAGACTCTGAGACGCTGAGACTCTGAGACGCTGAGACTCTGAGACGCTGAGACGCTGAGACTCTGAGACGCTGAGACTCTGAGACGCTGAGACGCTGAGACTCTGAGACGCTGAGGCGCTGAGACGCTGAGACGCTGAGACTCTGAGACTCTGAGAGCACAGACTTTCCTGGTTTAATAAAGTTCAATACATAAATAAATCATTTTGTTTTGGGAATGTTCAGAGCAAAAAACCCATTCAAGATTACATTTAACTGGAAAAAAACAATTTAAAACAGCAAAGGGCTCTTAGTCGGGGCTTGGCAAACTAAAAAACTGTGGTTCTGATGCAAGTTGAGTCAGAAGTTGAGTTTAATGAAATGATAATCCTTTTATTAAAGAACAGAACAGAGGTCATTCTAACGACCAATGGAACAGACTAAAGACTGGGTTTTTCAGTCGTCCGTCGCCCACAAGACCATTTTGAGTGGTCCCTAAAATATTTTCTAAAATTATTATGAACCGGGGCAGATTATACATCATCAATTTCTCAGGAAAACAGCCAAATGTATTGTTAAATCTAAAATGAAAATTCAATGAACGTGACCATTTTGGGCTAAATCAGAAAAATCCACCAGAAACTAACAGTGAAACACATGTCACATAAAAGTCATGTTCAAATACCGCCATAATGCAAAAAGACAATTCCTTCAAACTACATCTCAATCATTTGGTAAAGGCCTAATAACAATAAAAAAGTAGTGCTCGTACATAAACTCCTGCAAAGAAAATCCAAAAAGAAAATACACGTGAATGTTAGTAGTAAGTAGTAAGTAAGTTTTTATTTATATACCGCCTTTTCACTGCAGATCTGAGTCTCAAAGCGGTTTACAATTGTTAATTTTGGGCATTTGTCTCTCACTCCACACAGAGATGGGAGGGGCCAGTACAGGAGGCACATGCTAGAACTATTGGACATATTTTTAGTGGTAGGGAAAACCGGAGTACCCGGAGGAAACCTACGCAGACACGGGGAGAACATGCAAACTCCACTCAGAAAGGCCCTGGTCCGACCGGGATTCGAACCCAGGACCTTCTTGCTGAGAGGCGAGAGTGCTATCCAGTAGAAGTACTTTACATATAACACAGTGTATCCGCCGCAGTAGCAGTAGTAGCAGTAGCAGCAGTAGTAGTAGCAGCAGCAGTAGCAGTAGTAGCAGTAGTAGTAGCAGCAGCAGTAGCAGTAGTAGTAGCAGCAGCAGTAGCAGTAGTAGCAGTAGTAGTAGCAGCAGTAGCAGTAGTAGTAGCAGCAGTAGCAGTAGTAGTAGCAGTAGTAGGAGCAGCAGTAGCAGTAGTAGCAGTAGTAGCAGCAGCAGTAGCAGTAGTAGTAGCAGCAGCAGTAGCAGTAGTAGCAGTAGTAGTAGCAGCAGTAGCAGTAGCAGTAGTCGGAGCAGCAGTAGCAGTAGTAGCAGTAGTAGCAGCAGCAGCAGCAGTAGTAGTAGCAGCAGTAGCAGCAGCAGTAGCAGTAGTAGTAGTAGCAGCAGCAGTAGCAGTAGTAGCAGTAGCAGTAGCAGCAGTAGTAGCAGCAGTAGTAGCAGCAGCAGCAGCAGTAGCAGTAGTAGCAGTAGTAGTAGCAGTAGTAGCAGCAGTAGTAGCAGCAGCAGTAGCAGTAGTAGCAGTAGCAGCAGTAGTAGCAGCAGCAGCAGCAGTAGCAGTAGTAGCAGTAGTAGTAGCAGTAGTAGCAGCAGCAGTAGCACAGCAGCAGCAGCAGCAGTAGAATTAGCATTAGCAGTGGCATTAGCATTAGCACAGACTTATTTGGACTTTCAAATCAATAAACTCAAACTCTTTCCACGGAGGAATTACCATAATGCATTTCTGTTGATCAGAGTGACCCGCACACGTCCTAATCATATTATTTTAACAAAGTGACGCAAGTTTTAAATTAATTACGTTTATTGCCGCGTTTTATAATTTTCTCCAGAATTGCTGGCGGCCTGTTTGGGAGCATGAAGCCTGAGCCATGTCCACTTAATAAAACACACACACCATTGGAGGCTTGTCTCCGAGTTTAGCGAGCCCAGAAACCAACATCGTTCCCAAATTCTAATTTAATAACTGGCGACTCCACATGTGAGATAAGCAGAATAACCTCTCGCCAGAACACGTCTATAATTCATTATCTCTCTCCGACAGCTTTAAGTTTGCAATGTACGTTTTTTTTTGCTGAGCTGAGAACGTTCGACGCCAGAATATTGTTAGCTTTTCTTTTCTTTTTGCCTTTGAGGAAGTGGGGAGGCATCAGTCACCTTGCCACGACTCTTTGACGGCCCCATTCTCTCACTTTAATGGAATCCAAACTCAGAAAAGAGCCCATTTGAATGCTCCACAATAAAGAGCCACTTCCTGGACCACAACCACAAAAGCTGATGTTTGTTTACCGCCGCTAAACCCACTGCTGGAAAATATTTACATCTGTTCATGATATTTACATCTGTTCATGATATTTACATAAGTTCATGATATTTACATCTGTTTGATATTTACATCTGTTCATGATATTTACATCTGTTTATGATATTTACATCTTTTCATGATATTTACATCTGTTCATGATATTTACATCTGTTCATGATATTTACATCTGTTCATGATATTTACATCTGTTTATGATATTTACATCTTTTCATGATATTTACATCTGTTCATGATATTTACATCTGTTCATGATATTTACATCTGTTCATGATATTTACATAGGTTCATGATATTTACATAGGTTCATGATATTTACATCTGTTTGATATTTACATCTGTTCATGATATTTACATCTGTTTATGATATTTACATCTGTTCATGATATTTACATCTGTTTATGATATTTACATCTGTTCATGATATTTACATCTGTTCATGATATGTACATCTGTTCATGATATTTACATGATATTTACATGATATTAACATCTGTTCATGATATTTACATCTGTTTATGATATTTACATCTGTTTATGATATTTACATCTGTTTATGATATTTACATCTGTTTATGATATTTACATCTGTTTATGATATTTACATCTGTTCATGATATTTACATCTGTTCATGATATTTACATGATATTTACATCTGTTCATGATATTTACATGATATTTACATCTGTTCATGATATTTACATGATATTCACATCTGTTAATGATATTTACATGATATTTACATCTGTTCATGATATTTACATCTGTTTATGATATTTACATCTGTTTATGATATTTACATCTGTTCATGATATTTACATGATATTTACATCTGTTCATGATATTTACATCTGTTCATGATATTTACATCTGTTCATGATATTTACATCTGTTTATGATATTTACATCTGTTTATGATATTTACATCTGTTTATGATATTTACATCTGTTCATGATATTTACATGATATTTACATCTGTTCATGATATTTACATGATATTTACATTTGTTCATGATATTTACATGATATTTACATCTGTTCATGATATTTACATCTGTTTATGATATTTACATCTGTTCATGATATTTACATGATATTTACATTTGTTCATGATATTTACATCTGTTCATGATATTTACATCTGTTCATGATATTTACATCTGTTCATGATATTTACATCTGTTCATGATATTTACATCTGTTCATGATGGTCCGAGTGCTGGAGTTACATCCACAGTTGCACATTTAGTATGAAGTACTAAAGTTTTGGGTCTTGCCTTTTCTGTCCAGGTCTTTTTGCGATCCATGTTTTTTTGTAGGTACATTTTATAGTAATGTTTTTGAAAATGTTTTGACAACTTTTTGTAGCCTGTATTTTGTATGTTTTGCAGCACGGGACGGGAGTATAAGAAGTGCTGCCAATGTCAATGTCAACTTGATTTGTATAGCACATTAACAACAACACCAGCTTCCCAAAGTGCTTCACAGGCACGAAAGATAAAAAAGAAAACAGAATAAAATACAGACACAAACATGAAAAAGTAAAATGGTAAAACTTAGTTGGTGTTCAAAGCCACGGTGTAATTACGTGTTTTTAGACTTGACTTCAAAACTTTCAATGAAGGAGCGCCTCTAATGAACAGAGGTCACAGCAACAGAAAAGGCTCGGTCTGGTCTGGTCTGGTCTGGCCTAGCATGGTCGTACCAGGAGTAGTAGTGGTAGTAGTAGTGGTAGTAAGAGTGGTAGTTGTAGTAGTAGTAAGAGTAGTAGTAGTAGTAGTAGTAGTAAGAGTAGTAGTAGTAGTGGTAGTAAGAGTAGTAGTAGTAGTAGTAGTAGTAAGAGTAGTAGTAGTAGTGGTAGTAAGAGTAGTAGTAGTAGTAGTAGTAAGAGTAGTAGTAGTAGTAGTAGTAAGAGTAGTAATTGTTGTAGTAGTAAGAGTAGTAGTAGTAGTAGTGGTAGTAAGAGTAGTAGTAGTAGTAGTAGTAGTAAGAGTAGTAGTAGTAGTAGTAGTAGTAGTGGTAGTAAGAGTAGTAGTAGTAGTAGTAGTAGTAGTAGTAAGAGTAGTAGTAGTAGTAGTAGTAGTAAGAGTAGTAGTAGTAATAAGAGTAGTAGTAGTAGTAGTAGTAGTAAGAGTAGTAGTAGTAGTAGTAAGAGTAGTAGTAGTAGTAGTAGTAGTACTAGTAGTAGTAGTAGTGGTAGTAAGAGTAGTAGTAGTAAGAGTAGTAGTAAGAGTAGTAGTAGTAAGAGTAGTAGTAGTAGTAGTAGTAAGAGTAGTAATTGTTGTAGTAGTAAGAGTAGTAGTAGTAGTAGTAAGAGTAGTAGTAGTAGTAGTAGTAGTAAGAGTAGTAATTGTTGTAGTAGTAATAGTTGTAGTAGTAGTAGTAGTAGTAGTGGTAGTAAGAGTAGTAGTAGTAGTGGTAGTAAGAGTAGTAGTAGTAGTAGTAGTAGTAGTAAGAGTAGTAGTAGTCGTAGTAGTGGTAGTAAGAGTAGTAGTAGTAGTAGTGGTAGTAAGAGTAGTAGTAGTAGTAGTGGTAGTAAGAGTAGTAGTAGTAGTAGTGGTAGTAAGAGTAGTAGTAGTAGTAGTAGTGGTAGTAGATTTCTTTGGTCATTATGAATATTCAGATCTTAGGTCGCATGTTTTTCAAATATTTGAACAGGAAATAAAACTTTTATATTAAGAATTTAAGCACTGGCCAAAGGGGTGGCTGAGTGGTTAGCACTTTACCATCTCAGAAAGAAGGTCCTGGTTTTGAATCCCAGTCGGAACAGGGTCGAGTTTGCATGTTCTCTCCGTGTCTGTGCAGGTTTCCTCCGGGTGCTCCGGTTTCCCCTACCACTAAAAACATGTGCAATAGGTCTGAATGTAATGTGGGAGTGGCCGTCATAGAGCTAGCAGGGTTAGCATTGTCCATCTGTATTAGAGCCCTGCACTTGAGCCCTTGGCCCGAGGGCCCCGACGGCCCGACAGCCCGAGGGCCGGGCTTCGGGCCGATGACCGCATAATGACCTCGGACACGGGCCGGGCTCGGGCTCTTCATTTTCAGAGCGGCAGAATAGATTTACGAGCGCACCCACTGAATATAGCGTTCTATCACGCTGTAGTGTTTGTTGTTCTGTGTAGTGTTGTCATTGACGACACATAGCATCACTTACAGGTGTGTTGCAGCATCTGGGCATCATACAGCTGTGTATCATACAGCTGTGTATCATACAGATGCGGCCGTTCACTCTGCACCACTCCGCACACACAGAACTCATTGCAACACATCACTACCATGTATAACTCCGCCCTCTAGCTAAGTCTGCGTTCATATCAGTGCGCGGCACTATATACTACGCTAAAACATTGTTATGGGAGGTTACAAAAAAAAAAAAAAAGGCGGGCTTGATGCGGGTTTCGGGCCTGAAAATTCAGAAACCATATCGGGCCGGGCCGGGCTGGGGCGCCACCCCCTCGGGCCAGGGCCGGGCTCGGGCCCAGATAATAGGCCCGTGCAGGGCTCTAATCTGTATACAGTCTATGGGTTTACTATTCTTACTGTGAAGAAAACATGCAACATTATTTAGGTTTTGGAGTTTGTTTCTCCGCCCGGGGAGCAGGAAAGTAGACGGGATAAAAACAAATGTCGTAAACAAAAAAATGTAATCAGAGTGGAAGCTTATGATGCATCTGTAGACAGCGATTGATTTGGTTTAATCCGTTCCGATGACGACATGTGGCTAACCTCTGGCCACGACATGATGTATTTTGGGGAGAATAAATGCTCCGTGACAAATTCCCTCCGGAGAGTGATGCAAAAGCAGTGACGTGTTTCATAATTCCTCCAGGGGATAATGGACGGCTCATATCTGCAGAACATTTATTGAAATATAAGCCTGGAGCGAAGGCCGAGCAAATCAAATATTCTTATTTTAATGGTAATAAAACCCAGGAGAAATGTCAATACAGTTAGAAAAGTGTTTTTACATTAGGCAAAGATAGAGAGAGATATCTGTGAGAGCATTTATCTGCCCATGTGTGATGTCGCACTGTAGAAAATGAACTGTAGGGCTGCACGATAATGGAAATGAGACCGATATTCGATATGAGTGTTATTGTCAAAACAACGACGGACGTGTCTCAGAATTTGACACAGAAATAAGACCAAGCATTCAAGAGTTCAAAATCAACAACATTTAATTCTCTTTACAATTAAATATGAATACAAAACTCTGGGGACCGTCCCTTCAGGCCTGAGAAGGAGAGAGAACAACCAGGCGTTCTGCAAAGTCCTCTCTCTCTCTGTCCCCGCTCAGACTGCTCACAAAACGTCCTGCCCACAGTTTTATGAAAATGTCTAGAAGAATATGAAGTGCCTCTGCCTCCTTTCCAGTCCCTTGAGTCTGGTCTGGTCTTGGGTCTCATTCCTCGTCCTGATAACAGAGACATGCTGTTCCTAAAATGATACTTATTTCACAGAAACCAGCCTTGTCCTTGAGTCTTCCCTGAATTCACTAAACTCAGGCTTTTTTAAAACACCTAACGACAAAAACGTCAAATTTCCTATTTTCATAGATGTTGATACAGGGATGACAGAAAATAGAAAAGTATCGACGTGTGCTGTGTTTAAATCTAAATCAGTGTTTAGAATTATGATAAAGATATTGCGATATTTTTGTCTTTCTCCTTAAATTGCATCAAAACAAATAAAAACAAATAAGCACAACATTAATGACTTTCAAATGTATATACTTTTTAGTTTTTTGTTGTTCTTGTTGAATGTTGATGTGTGTCTGTTTTGTTGTATGTAAAAAGTAAATATATAATAATAAAAAATAAACAAAATAATGAATGCGCATATTTTCCATATGGTTATTGCACGTACCAATATCGCGATTTCTCGATATATTGTGCAGCCTTAATGGACAGTAGCAAAAATAATCAGTGTGATTGTTGTCCTGGAGGTTTTCTAAAGACACTGTGAGAGATTGAAAACAGGGAGTTTTAGCGGTACATGTGCATCATGCTAATCCTGGACAGACACAACAGAAACCATATATGGGCGTAACGTCAGTGTGGATTATTGAGATATTTCCTGCGTTTTGAGTCCTCCTGAAACCACCACATGACAAGAAACAAAAGAAAAACGGCATTTAAGAGTCCCATCTTTCCTACGGCACCTGGAGGAAACCTTCGCAGACACAGGGAGACCATTAAGAGATTTGAGCAACATTACTACTGCGAGAACACATCAGTGGGATTAAACTAACCAGTCTCATGATGGTCTAAAACACGGGGTCGGAAAGGGCAGGTGCGGCTTCAAAACTGGACTCACCTGAGGAAGTGGGCGGAGTCTGCTGTGCTCCCGCTCAGGTGGGACTAAAACCTGTAGCCGCACCTGCCCTTTGAGACTGGTTTGACACCTCTGGTCTAAAACAAGACCACGTTCCCTATCAGTGAACGAACCCACTCCAATGTTTGGTGAATTCTGCTGAAAAAGCGAACCTTCTAACTGAGAAACGAGAGTGCTAACCCCAAGCAGCAACAACACAATGTATGTAAAAGCCAGATCCCATCAAACCTCTCAAGCTAAGCAGGGCAGGGCCTGGTTAGTGCTGTGATGGGAGACCTCTGGGAACAGCAGGTGCCACAGTGGGGCGGCTGTAAAGTGCCAAACTGTGACTGTGTCCTTAGGCAAGACGCTTCACTCACATTAGAATGAGTCTGGTGTGTGTGAATGGTTGGTGGTGCTTCTGTCAGTGTGCCCCAGGGCAGCTGTGGCTAAGGTAACAATTCATCACATCTGTGTATAAATGACTGAATAATGGCATGTGAAGCGTCTGAGAGTCCATAAAAGGTCTCTATGAAACCAAAATAGTGATATTGTTATTGATATGGACGAGTAAATACCATATAAGGTCATGATTGAACTGAGATAAACAAACTCACACTGAAGTCAAAAAAGTCCAAACAGAAGAATGTATGTGCCCGGAGCAACATGTCTCCCCAACGTCTAATCCACCTGAAAAACCACCGGCACAAAAATAAAGTGTAGAAACTGCTGCTGGAGGTGACCCCAAAGAGCGGCTCAGAAACGGCTCTGATGCCCCGGGATTATTCTGTTTTCCTTCACAGAGAACCAGCCTCCTCCAGAAGAGCTCCGGGCCTTTCCGATCATAGCCATAACACCCTGCTGCGAGAGGCTCTGGACGCTTGGAGGGAGGGGGGCTGGAGGTTATGATGGGGGGGGGGGGGGACGTCTAAACTCATTTTGGTCAGGGCCGAAAAGAAAAAATTGGAAACGGTCAGGGGACAAAAGAACAGCAGGAATTGTCTTTTGTTATAATTGTATTTTTTAATCATAATAATAATGTATTGGTTTTATAAACTCAAAGACGTTTCACATTTCATTATAATTTCTCTCCATACACGATGGTGATAAACTACTACTGTAGCCACAGCTGCCCTGGGGCACACTGACAGAAGGTATTTTGACATGACTGATGGATGGAAGCTTTCCATCCATCTTCTTCCCCTTAATCCATTTCTGGGTCGGGGGGTGTTGCTGCTCCCAGTCCACAGAGCACCAGCCCCTCACTGATCCTCCTGCAGGTGCTGAGTCCACAGGAGCTGAGATCTTTCAGTGGGGGCTTTGGGCAAAGTGGGGTTAAGTGTCTTGCCCAAGGACACAACGACAGCAGTCATCAGTGGGAGTCGTGAAGTAGGTCTTATGGTGGGCTTGAACCCACGACCTTCAGGCTCGAAGGCCAATGCTCTACCAACTGAGCCACTGTCGCCCCATGGGAGTTAATGGGTAATGGGAATGTATTGGGATAAATGATGAAGAAACTGGGAATTTTCCAAATGGAAGGCTGGATCTTTAAAGGAACTTAAATACAGTGCTGCAAGACTTTTATGTGACCTGAGTTTCACTATTACTTCATGGTTGATTTTTCTGATTTAGCTCCAAACTGGACCAAATAAGAAGTTAAGCACAGTGTTACATATGTAACTATTTAACTTCTAATGATGTGTGATTGGGGTAAACTTTAACAATAAATGTGGTTGTTCTCCGTAGAAAGTAGATAATGTGTAA
>OZ035829.1:2236218-2241218 GCA_964034765.1 Knipowitschia caucasica | reverse complement strand
CTGCTAAACGCTGCTAAACGCCGCTAAACGCTGCTAAACGCCGCTAAACGCTGCTAAAGGCCGCTAAACGCTGCTAAACGCCGCTAAACGCTGCTAAACGCTGCTAAAGGCTGCTAAACGCTGCTAAAGGCTGCTAAACGCTGCTAAAGGCCGCTAAACGCCGCTAAAACGCCGCTAAAGGCTGCTAAACGCTGCTAAACGCCGCTAAACGCTGCTAAAGGCCGCTAAACGCTGCTAAACGCCGCTAAACGCCGCTAAACGCTGCTAAACGCCGCTAAATGCCGCTAAACGCTGCTAAACGCCGCTAAACGCCGCTAAACGCCGCTAAACGCTGCTAAACGCCGCTAAACGCCGCTAAACGCCGCTAAACGCCGCTAAACGCTGCTAAACGCCGCTAAACGCTGCTAAACGCCGCTAAAACGCCGCTAAAGGCTGCTAAACGCCGCTAAACGCCGCTAAACGCCGCTAAACGCTGCTAAACGCCGCTAAACGCTGCTAAACGCCGCTAAACGCCGCTAAACGCTGCTAAACGCTGCTAAACGCCGCTAAACGCCGCTAAACGCTGCTAAACGCCGCTAAACGCTGCTAAAGGCTGCTAAACGCCGCTAAACGCTGCTAAACGCCGCTAAACGCTGCTAAACGCCGCTAAACGCCGCTAAACGCTGCTAAACGCCGCTAAACGCTGCTAAAGGCTGCTAAACGCTGCTAAACGCCGCTAAACGCTGCTAAACGCTGCTAAACGCCGCTAAACGCCGCTAAACGCTGCTAAACGCCGCTAAACGCTGCTAAACGCCGCTAAACGCTGCTAAAGGCTGCTAAACGCTGCTAAAGGCTGCTAAACGCCGCTAAACGCTGCTAAAACGCCGCTAAACGCTGCTAAAGGCCGCTAAACGCTGCTAAACGCCGCTAAACGCTGCTAAACGCTGCTAAAGGCTGCTAAACGCCGCTAAACGCTGCTAAAGGCTGCTAAACGCTGCTAAAGGCTGCTAAACGCCGCTAAACGCTGCTAAACGCCGCTAAACGCTGCTAAAGGCCGCTAAACGCTGCTAAACGCCGCTAAACGCTGCTAAACGCTGCTAAAGGCTGCTAAACGCTGCTAAAGGCTGCTAAACGCCGCTAAACGCCGCTAAACGCCGCTAAACGCCGCTAAACGCCGCTAAACGCTGCTAAAGGCCGCTAAACGCTGCTAAACGCCGCTAAACGCTGCTAAACGCTGCTAAAGGCTGCTAAACGCTGCTAAACGCCGCTAAACGCTGCTAAACGCTGCTAAACGCCGCTAAACGCCGCTAAACGCTGCTAAACGCTGCTAAACGCTGCTAAACGCTGCTAAACGCTGCTAAACGCTGCTAAAGGCAGCTAAACGCCGCTAAACGCTGCTAAACGCTGCTAAACGCTGCTAAAGGCCGCTAAACGCCGCTAAACGCTGCTAAAGGCTGCTAAACGCTGCTAAACGCCGCTAAACGCCGCTAAACGCTGCTAAACGCTGCTAAACGCCGCTAAAGGCTGCTAAACGCCGCTAAACGCTGCTAAACGCCGCTAAACGCTGCTAAACGCTGCTAAAGGCCGCTAAACGCCGCTAAACGCTGCTAAACGCTGCTAAACGCCGCTAAACGCTGCTAAACGCCGCTAAACGCTGCTAAAACGCCGCTAAACGCTGCTAAAGGCTGCTAAAAACACGCCGCTAAAGGCTGCTAAACGCCGCTAAAGGCTGCTAAACGCCGCTAAACGCTGCTAAACGCCGCTAAACGCCGCTAAACGCTGCTAAACGCCGCTAAACGCTGCTAAACGCTGCTAAACGCTGCTAAACGCTGCTAAAGGCCGCTAAACGCCGCTAAACGCTGCTAAACGCCGCTAAACGCCGCTAAACGCTGCTAAACGCTGCTAAACGCTGCTAATGTGGGATGTTTTGAAGAGAGAGGGATTTGTTTCTGGGGTTAAACTGGTCTGGACCCGCGGGGGTTAATTCCTCTGATGCAGATCCCAGAGCTCTGAGCCGCTAATAAACTCTAAACTCTTTCTACTAGATGCAGATTAATCACTTACAGAATTGCGGCATCAATATTAAACTGTGAGTGTCTGTGGAATCGCTTTCCCTCAGAGCGGTGGAGAAATGCAGCCCAGGACTTTAGATCTCTGGTCTCTGAGGCCAGTGGCTGCAACAACTGAAAGGTCCTCATGTGATGTCGGTATTAGAAGAATTTCCACATGTGATTCTCCGATTGTAACAAGTGGATCCATTATTAGTTCATTAATACATCTATAGTTTCTAGCAATTTCTTTTTTTATCCTTACACAGACTTAACACGAGGACTCCCAGAATTCAGAAACAACTAGAACTCCCAGAGCAGTCCTTTTGACGGCTTCCATTCAACAGTTTTACAGTTTCACCAATTACATTACCTTTAATTCTTGCTAAAACTGGTGAAAATAACTTGAGACACAGACAAAACAGTTAGCTAAATATTAAAAGCTTTGGTAATGCTAACTGCTGGAAGTAAAAATTGCGTTGCTATGGTAATGCTAACTGCTGCAGGTAAACATTGCGTTGCTATGGTAATGCTAACTGCTTCAAGTAAACAGTGGGTTCCTATGGTAATGCTAACTGCTGCAGGTAAATAGTGTGTTGCTACGGTAATGCCAACTGCTGCAAGTAAACAGACGGTTGCTATGGTAATGCTAACTGCTGCAAGTAAACAGTGTGTTGCTATGGTAATGCTAACTGCTGCAGGTAAACAGTGGGTTGCTGCGGTAATGCTAACTGCTGCAGGTAAACAGTGTGTTGCTACGGTAATGCTAACTGCTGCAGGTAAACAGTGCGTTACTATGGTAATACTAACTGCTGCAGGTAAACAGACGGTTGCTATGGTAATGCTAACTGCTGCAGGAAAACAGTGGGTTGCTACGGTAATGCTAACTGCTGCAGGTAAACAGTGGGTTGCTAGGGTAATGCTAACTGCTGCAGGTAAACAGTGGGTTGCTATGGTAATGCTAACTGCTGCAGGAAAACAGTGCGTTGCTATGGTAATGCCAACTGCTGCAAGTAAACAGACGGTTGCTATGGTAATGCTAACTGCTGCAAGTAAACAGTGGGTTGCTGCGGTAATGCTAACTGCTGCAGGTAAACAGTGTGTTGCTACGGTAATGCTAACTGCTGCAGGTAAACAGTGCGTTACTATGGTAATACTAACTGCTGCAGGTAAACAGACGGTTGCTATGGTAATGCTAACTGCTGCAGGAAAACAGTGGGTTGCTACGGTAATGCTAACTGCTGCAGGTAAACAGTGGGTTGCTATGGTAATGCTAACTGCTGCAGGAAAACAGTGGGTTGCTACGGTAATGCGAACTGCTGCAGGTAAACAGTGGGTTGCTATGGTAATGCTAACTGCTGCAGGAAAACAGTGCGTTGCTATGGTAATGCTAACTGCTGCAGGAAAACAGTGCGTTGCTATGGTAATGCTAACTGCTGCAAGTAAACAGTGCGTTGCTATGGTAACTCACAACATTACATGTCTACTTTGGATCACAGCTTGTCCAGGCTGGTCTCTGTTCCCAGTGACAGAGTCTTGTGTGATTTCTCGTATTACATGAATTTCCGAATAATCCAAGGTCTCTGTATGCTAAGCTAATGCTAAGCTAATGCATTGTACTAAGCTAATACCTTGTCGCTCCAGCAACACGGAGCAGAAACGGCATTAAAGCAGATTTGTGTCACTCCAAAAATCTGTCTGTGCCCGAGTTTCAATCCATTTTGGTTTTAAAACGTGTCCCGCAGAGACAGAGACAGAGACATTACAGACGCTCCGCAGAGACAGAGACATTACAGACGCTCCGCAGAGACAGAGACATTACAGACGCTCCGCAGAGACAGAGACATTACAGACGCTCCGCAGAGACAGAGACATTACAGACGCTCCGCAGAGACAGAGACATTACAGACGCTCCGCAGAGACAGAGACATTACAGACGCTCCGCAGAGACAGAGACATTACAGACGTGAAGTCAATAATTCCCTTTGACTGACGTGTCCAAAGTCGATGCAAGAGCGAGACAAGAGATCTTCTCGTTTAACATCTGCATTTAATTATCTTTACAATCAGGTACAGAATATTCAACAAAAAAAAGTGCTCCTAAAACTAATATGTCCCTTTCTCTGTCCCTCGGTTGATCCTTCTGTGTCTCCCCAAGCCAGCGCATATATAAAGAACAGGAAGGAGGGGAGTGTCCTATCAGCCAGCTTCCGGTCTAGGGTCCAGCCTTTTCCTCGTCTGCCAGACTCCTGATGGTGTGAGGTTGAAAAGTGCAGAAGTCAGCAGGCCAAGACTAGGGGGTTGAAATACAAACAGCAGAATTCCATCTGTTGTCCAGTTGCTGGCACAAGAAGACACCTAAAATAAAATAAGAAGGACTGGCCTCCCACTTAGAGGTCAGCTAGGTCATAAAACACATGGTTTTAGAATGTCACGTATTTATAAATACAACAGACGCTCCGCAGAGACAGAGACATTACAGACGCTCCGCAGAGACAGAGACATTACAGACGCTCCGCAGAGACAGAGACATTACAGACGCTCCGCAGAGACAGAGACATTACAGACGCTCCGCAGAGACAGAGACATTACAGACGCTCCGCAGAGACAGAGACATTACAGACGCTCCGCAGAGACAGAGACAGAGACATTACAGACGCTCCGCAGAGACAGAGACATTACAGACGCTCCGCAGAGACAGAGACATTACAGACGCTCCGCAGAGACAGAGACATTACAGACGCTCCGCAGAGACAGAGACATTACAGACGCTCCGCAGAGACAGAGACATTACAGACGCTCCGCAGAGACAGAGACAGAGACATTACAGACGCTCCGCAGAGACAGAGACATTACAGACGCTCCGCAGAGACAGAGACATTACAGACGCTCCGCAGAGACAGAGACATTACAGACGCTCCGCAGAGACAGAGACAGAGACATTACAGACGCTCCGCAGAGACAGAGACATTA
>OZ035829.1:2203718-2228718 GCA_964034765.1 Knipowitschia caucasica | reverse complement strand
CAGGTGGGAGGACCAATAGTCTCTTGAGGATCCACCTGGAAGTAGAAAATCCTCCTGTATACACCTTTAAGTCTTTTGTGTGACCTTGGTATTATGAAACATGAACAAAGACTACGTACTAACTAAACAGTGGCTCACTTTCTCACAAACCTGCCAAAAATAAAATGTTTTCTGATACAAACGTAGGTACCTCAGCTTTGATGCTACTCGCTAAGGCATATTTAGTCCATATCTCACCCTCTCTGCTCCGTCGTAGATCCTACTTCCTCATTATTTGGAGTCGCGGCGGCTGCGGAGACGTTCGCCGAGCCGTTATTTACCGTCTCCTTCTAAACTGTGGCTGTTTGCAGATCCAGGCCCCTCACTCATCCTGCCTCCCCCCTCCACACAGCGCATCCATAACCAGCTATTCTCTCTGCTACACACCTCTCCGTCTCCATTCAGATACATACACAGGCTGCCCTCGTTTCTCACACACACACTTAAGTAATATGGAGGCCCCGGGGTATGATCAAGGCAGAGAGAGAAGAGGCAGTAACGTGAGACTTATCGGTGTTTTGCAGAAGCAGAGATATGAAGGGAACGAAGTGAATTTCAGTACAATGCATGAAAGGGATCCGGGCTCATTTACATGCAAGTAGGAAGTGGTTGGCTTTGTGTTGTTGATTAAGGACTGGTGTTGGTTCCGACGTGCACCACACATGCATAATGATTCTTTAAAACGAGCTGAGATAATGGAAAGATAATGGAGACAATAGTTGATAATCGTTCTGGTGATGTCACAAAGTCAACTTGTAAAACGCTCAATTTAAAACACATAATACACTAATTCATTCAAATAAAATAGTCTTAGGGATAGTTTTCAATGGTGACAGAAAACCAAGGTTCTTTATGGGAGCTTGTGGGAATGAAGACACGGAGAGAAAGTATAAATAATAAATTGTATTGTTAAGAAAGTTGTAGCGGCACGGTGGCTGAGTGGATAGCACTCTCGCCTCTCAGCAAGAAGATCCTGGGTTCGAATCCCGGTCGGACCAGGGCCTTTCTGAGTGGAGTTTGCATGATCTCCCTGTGTCTGCGTAGGTTTCCTCCGGGTACTCCGGTTTCCCCTACCACTAAAAATATGTCCAATAGTTCTGGCATGCGCCTCCTGTACTGGCCCCTCCCATCTCTGTGTGGAGTGAGAGACAAATGCCCAAAAATTAACAATTGTAAACCGCTTTGAGACTCAGATTTGCAGTGAAAAGGCGGTATATAAATAAAGATTACTAAAAAGATTACTTGTAGAGAGACAAAAATAACTAGACTTTTGTACAGGCGGTGAGTAATGTCTAGTGTACGTCGGACTGGCAACTGATTATATCCGTGGCCTTTGAGTTCCTGCCCCGCACATATGGACAATCTGGTGAAAACGGGCAACTCCAGTATCAGGCCAGTCTGGGGAATAACAGCGGGTTCATCGGCAGCAGTTGACGTCAACTACAGTGTGTTTTCTGACATAAACTGTAGAGGGCGCTATACACACAATACACACATGTTGTTGGAGCACATCGGTGATATCTCCGGAACTAGTTGCCGAAAAGTAGAACACGGGGAACTGACTGAATCCGGAGATCGACTGTTTATCTCCAGTTGTAAGAGCGCTCACATCGACCGATTTCAACTGATCATCTCCATCATCTCCTCTCAGTCGCCAAAAGCAGCCTGGAAACTGTTGTCTCCAGTTACTCTGTCCATGTACGCTAGGCCTAAAGCAGCCAAATGAAAGGGAAGAATTTGACACAAAACCAGAAAAGCCCTTTTCACTTCACTTTTGGTTTGCTTTAAGTGCAGAGTTCAGATTTGAGTTTTAAGGACTTTTTGTTTAAAGTACTCAGTGGCAGTTCAAAAAGTTCAAAGGAAAATGAATCCGTATTTTTATTTTCACCTCTTCTCTGCGGCAACTATTACTGCCACACACACACACACACACACATACACACACACACACTTCCTGTTGTATCCGTTAAAATGTGTATCTCTCCACATATTCTTGTTTGTTTGTTTTATGTGTGTAACTTGGCAAGAAAATAAAAAGTAAAATGAATCCGTATGGAAGCAGAATTCATAGATTCACAGATTCAATAGTTAACACAGCTGATGTGGACCACTATTGAAATTTTACGCAAGGACAAATATCAGGGAATTCTGGCCCAAACCTGTAGCTCCGCCCCTTCTGTCTAAAAGCTCAGTCCTGGAACAGTATGATGTCATTGTACCACTGTGACATCACACTCAGACACTTGTCCTGCCTTTAAAATATTGCTTATAATTAAGTTTCACGATTATTCAAACACCTCCCTCTGGTGGCAGCAAAGGGCACTACAGGCAGAATGCGTGTTTTACCCTTTAATACTTGTTTCATCCTATAATTTCTACTTAATACAATATTTCACATTTTAAAACGCTAAATGACAAAGTGAATGGTCACTAGTTTAACTTTGAATTGCCAAAGATGATGTATTATAGGTTTTCTTGTTAGTCCCATATGAACCAGCCCGGACTCTGAGGAGCACAGGGACTGGACTCCTGCTGGGACTCTGAGGAGCACAGGGACTGGCCTCCTGCTGGGACTCTGAGGAGCACAGGGACTGGACTCCTGCTGGGACTCTGAGGAGCACAGGGACTGGACTCCTGCTGGGACTCTGAGGAGCACAGGGACTGGACTCCTGCTGGGACTCTGAGGAGCACAGGGACTGGACTCCTGTTAGTGCCCAGAGTCAGAACTAAACATGGGGAGGCTGCTTTTCAGATTCATGCTGCTAAAATCTGGAACAATCTTCCTGAAGATGTGAGATAGGCCTCCTCTCTGACAATGTTTAAAACCAGGTTAAAGACAGTTCTGTTTAGCTGTGCTACAACTGAGGGATTTTATATTTTTATCTTTCTTTTTAATGTTCTGTGATTATTTATGATTTCAATGCTTTCTTGTTTTGTTCAGCACTTTGAGTTGCCTCGTGTATGAATTGTGCTATATAAATAAACTTGCCTTGCCTTCTTTAACAGACTTTAACATCTACGGCTAGATTTGCTCCGACAATGTTCCGTTTGTCTTTGTACAATCACAATAAATACCTTGTTCTCTACAAACTTCTGCCCGATCGGCAACTTAAACGGAAAGGATTTGACTTTCACGGTCTCTCCTCTGAGCACCCAGAGATAGCATTAGCATTGATCTGAGCCCGAGACCATAAAAACTTTGAGACAAAAGCTTTGGAGACGTCTCGGTCCCACTCGTCTCGGTCCCACTCGTCTCGGTCCCACTCGTCTCGGTCCCACTCGTCTCGGTCCCACTCGTCTCGGTCCCTCTCGTCTCGGCCCCACTCGTCTCGGTCCCACTCGTCTCGGTCCCACTCGTCTCGGTCCCACTCGTCTCGGTCCCACTCGTCCCGGTCCCACTCGTCCCGGTCCCACTCGTCCCGGTCCCACTCGTGCCGGCCACACTCGTCCCGGTCCCACTCGTCCCGGTCCCACTCGTCCCGGTCCCACTCGTCCCGGTCCCACTCGTCTCGGTCCCTCTCGTCTCGGCCCCTCTCGTCTCGGTCCCTCTCGTCCCGGCCACACTCGTCTCGGTCCCACTCGTCTCGGTCCCACTCGTCTCGGTCCCACTCGTCTCGGTCCCTCTCGTCTCGGTCCCTCTCGTCCCGGCCACACTCGTCTCGGTCCCACTCGTCTCGGTCCCACTCGTCTCGGTCCCACTCGTCTCGGTCCCACTCGTCTCGGTCCCACTCGTCCCGGTCCCACTCGTCCCGGTCCCACTCGTCCCGGTCCCACTCGTCCCGGTCCCACTCGTCTCGGTCCCTCTCGTCTCGGTCCCTCTCGTCTCGGTCCCTCTCGTCCCGGCCACACTCGTCTCGGTCCCACTCGTCTCGGTCCCACTCGTCTCGGTCCCACTCGTCTCGGTCCCTCTCGTCTCGGTCCCTCTCGTCCCGGCCACACGTCGTCCGGCCCCACTCGTCTCGGTCCCACTCGTCTCGGTCCCACTCGTCCGGTCCCACTCGTCCCGGTCCCACTCGTCCCGGTCCCACTCGTGCCGGCCCCACTCGTCCCGGTCCCACTCGTCCCGGTCCCACTCGTCCCGGTCCCACTCGTCCCGGTCCCACTCGTCCCGGTCCCACTCGTCCCGGTCCCACTCGTCTCGGTCCCTCTCGTCTCGGTCCCTCTCGTCTCGGTCCCACTCGTCTCGGTCCCTCTCGTCTCGGTCCCTCTCGTCTCAGTCCCTCTCGTCCCGGCCACACTCGTCTCGGTCCCTCTCGTCCCGGTCCCACTCGTCCCGGTCCCACTCGTCTCGGTCCCACTCGTCTCGGTCCCACTCGTCTCGGCCCCACTCGTCTCGGTCCCACTCGTCTCGGCCCCACTCGTCTCGGTCCCACTCGTCTCGGTCCCTCTCGTCTCGGTCCCACTCGTCTCGGTCCCACTCGTCCCGGTCCCACTCGTCTCGGTCCCACTCGTCTCGGTCCCACTCGTCTCGGTCCCACTCGTCTCGGTCCCACTCGTCTCGGTCCCACTCATCTCGGTCCCACTCGTCCCGGTCCCACTCGTGCCGGCCACACTCGTCCCCGGTCCCACTCGTCCCGGTCCCACTCGTCCCGGTCCCACTCGTCCCGGTCCCACTCGTCTCGGTCCCTCTCGTCTCGGTCCCTCTCGTCTCGGTCCCTCTCGTCTCGGTCCCTCTCGTCCCGGCCACACTCGTCTTGGTCCCACTCGTCCCGGTCCCACTCGTCCCGGTCCCACTCGTCTCGGTCCCACTCGTCCCGGTCCCACTCGTCCCGGTCCCACTCGTCTCGGTCCCACTCGTCTCGGCCCCACTCGTCTCGGTCCCACTCGTCTCGGTCCCACTCGTCTCGGTCCTACTCGTCCCGGTCCCACTCGTCTCGGTCCCACTCGTCCCGGTCCCACTCGTCTCGGTCCCACTCGTCTCGGTCCCACTCGTCCCGGTCCCACTCGTCTCGGTCCCACTCGTCTCGGTCCCACTCGTCCCGGTCCCACTCGTCTCGGTCCCACTCGTCCCGGTCCCACTCGTCTCGGTCCCACTCGTCTCGGTCCCTCTCGTCCCGTTCCCTCTCGTCTCGGTCCCTCTCGTCCCGGTCCCACTCTTCCCGGTCCCACTCGTCCCGGCCCCACTCCTCTTGGTCCCTCTCGTCTCGGTCCCTCTCGTCTCGGTCCCTCTCGTCTCGGTCCCTCTCGTCTCTGTCCCTCTCGTCTCGGTCCCTCTCGTCCCGGCCCCACTCGTCTCGGTCCCTCTCGTCTCGGTCCCTCTCGTCTCGGTCCCACTCGTCTCGGTCCCTCTCGTCTCTGTCCCTCTCGTCTCGGTCCCTCTCGTCCCGGCCCCACTCCTCTCGGTCCCTCTCGTCTCGGTCCCACTCGTCCCGGTCCCACTCGTGCCGGCCACACTCGTCCCGGTCCCACTCGTCCCGGTCCCACTCGTCCCGGTCCCACTCGTCCCGGTCCCACTCGTCTCGGTCCCTCTCGTCTCGGTCCCTCTCGTCTCGGTCCCTCTCGTCTCGGTCCCACTCGTCCCGGTCCCACTCGTCTCGGTCCCTCTCGTCTCGGTCCCTCTCGTCTCGGTCCCTCTCGTCTCGGTCCCTCTCGTCCCGGCCACACTCGTCTTGGTCCCACTCGTCCCGGTCCCACTCGTCCCGGTCCCACTCGTCTCGGTCCCTCTCGTCCCGGTCCCTCTCGTCCCGGTCCCTCTCGTCCCGGTCCCTCTCGTCCCGGTCCCTCCGGCCTCCACAAGGACAGAGGCTAAGGCTTCAACTTACTCCTTAATCGTTGGTTTCCCCGGAGCTGCAGCACTAAACAAAAGGCTGTGGATAGAACAGCCACAAAAGACCAGATACACAAAAGAAAAACAGCCGAAAACACGACTCCTTCAGGGTCTATGGATACGTGATGAATGGTGTTTGCTCTGAGACATGGACTAATCCTCTTCTGAATTTGGGTTTTAACAATAGCAGGGAAGAACGAGTTTCAAAAGAATAGTTCGCAGTGAGCGGAGGAATTCGTGAGTCGAGCTGCAAGAGTGGATTATTTGTGTTTTATAAATGGTAGAATTTTAAATGATATTCCTCAGAAAACCAACGCCTAACACCATCATTACACACAACATGTTCTCCCGGATTCACAACAACACACACAATACTCTGACCATGACTGTCCTGATACATTACCTTAAGTACTGTACATTAAGTACTGTACATTTCGGACTAATGCACTAGGACTAAAAACCTGCACTGCTATTGCCACAAATTCTGAGTGATTCTGTCTGTGCTAAATGATCTATAAAGTCTGTCTTATCTTTTTTATACAGAACTTTTTGGACCCTCAAAGTCTCTTCACATGTCGTTATTCTCTCTCTCCAAACACAGTGCTGATAAACTACTACTGTAGCCACAGCTGCCCTGGGGCACACTAACAGAAGCGAGCCAACCAGTCTGTGCCATCGGCCCCTCCCACCACCACCAACCATTCACACACACACCAGACTCATTCTAATGTGGGGGAAGTGTCTTGCCTAAGGACACAACAGCAGACTGGCACTTTACAGCCGCAGCCGCCCCACTGTGGCACCTGCTGTTCACAGAGGTTAAGTGCCTTGCCAAAGGACACAACAACAGCAGAGATCAGTTGGAGATATCGGTGGAGAAAGTCTTGAGGTGGACTCAAACCCACGACCTTCAGGCTCAAAGGCCAATGCTCTACAATCTGAACCACTGTCGCCCCAATCTGTATCTTATCTCCTCTACAATCCGACGGTCCAGGCCTCCAGCTCTCACTAAGAATATTCTGAACTAAAGGCAACAATCATCTTCATCATCATTTAAATCCTGGCTCGAAAAACCCACAAACTTCAGGATGAGGATGTGCCAAACGTAAACCCTACCCAGAGGAAATGTGTTTGGTGCTAATATCCTCTAATGTGAGTGAGTGCTTTCTTGGATTCAGACGTCAAACACCTGCAGAAGGAATCCAGGAAGCTCGGAAAGAACAGCTGCAGGAGAGAAGCCGCGAACTGAGGGGTCCACGGAGGAATGGAAGTGTGTGAGGAAGAGAGGAAGTGTGTGAGGAAGAGAGGAAGTGTGTGAGGAAGAGAGGAAGTGTGTGAGGAAGAGTGGAAGTGTGTGAGGAAGAGAGGAAGTGTGTGAGGAGGAGAGGAAGTGTGTGAGGAGGGGAGGAAGTGTGTGAGGAAGAGAGGAAGTGTGTGAGGAGGGGAGGAAGTGTGTGAGGAAGAGAGGAAGTGTGTGAGGAAGAGAGGAAGTGTGTGAGGAGGGGAGGAAGTGTGTGAGGAGGGGAGGAAGTGTGTGAGGAAGAGAGGAAGTGTGTGAGGAGGGGAGGAAGTGTGTGAGGAAGAGAGGAAGTGTGTGAGGAAGAGAGGAAGTGTGTGAGGAAGAGAGGAAGTGTGTGAGGAGGGGAGGAAGTGTGTGAGGAAGAGAGGAAGTGTGTGAGGAAGAGAGGAAGTGTGTGAGGAGGGGAGGAAATGTGTGAGGAAGAGAGGAAGTGTGTGAGGAAGAGAGGAAGTGTGTGAGAAAGAGTGGAAGTGTGTGAGGAAGAGAGGAAGTGTGTGAGGAAGAGAGGAAGTGTGTGAGGAAGAGTGGAAGTGTGTGAGGAAGAGAGGAAGTGTGTGAGGAAGAGTGGAAGTGTGTGAGGAGGGGAGGAAGTGTGTGAGGAAGAGAGGAAGTGTGTGAGGAAGAGAGGAAGTTTGTGAGGAAGAGAGGAAGTTTGTGAGGAAGGATGGAAGTGTGTGAGGAAGAGAGGAAGTGTGTGAGGAAGAGAGGAAGTGTGTGAGGAAGAGAGGAAGTGTGTGAGGAAGAGAGGAAGTGTGTGAGGAAGAGAGGGAGTTTGTGAGGAAGGATGGAAGTGTGTGAGGAAGAGAGGAAGTGTGTGAGGAAGAGAGGAAGTGTGTGAGGAGGAGAGGACGTGTGTGAGGAAGAGAGGAAGTGTGTGAGGAAGAGTGGAAGTGTGTGAGGAAGGATGGAAGTGTGTGAGGAAGAGAGGAAGTGTGTGAGGAAGAGAGGAAGTGTGTGAGGAAGAGTGGAAGTGTGTGAGGAGGGGAGGAAATGTGTGAGGAAGAGAGGAAGTGTGTGAGGAAGGGAGGAAGTGTGTGAGGAAGAGAGGAAGTGTGTGAGGAAGTGAGGAAGTGTGTGAGGAAGAGAGGAAGTGTGTGAGGAAGATTGTGAGGAAGAGGGGAAGTGTGTGAGGAAGAGAGGAAGTGTGTGAGGAAGATTGTGAGGAAGAGGGGAAGTATGTGAGGAAGAGAGGAAGTGTGTGAGGAAGAGTGGAAGTGTGTGAGGAAGAGAGGATGTGTGTGAGGAAGAGAGGAAGTGTGTGAGGAAGAGTGGAAGTGTGTGAGGAAGAGGGGAAGTGTGTGAGGAAGAGAGGAAGTGTGTGAGGAAGATTGTGAGGAAGAGGGGAAGTGTGTGAGGAAGAGAGGAAATGTGTGAGGAAGAGAGGAAGTGTGTGAGGAAGAGAGGAAGTGTGTGAGAAAGAGTGGAAGTGTGTGAGGAAGTGAGGAAGTGTGTGAGGAAGAGAGGAAGTGTGTGAGGAAGAGTGGAAGTTTGTGAGGAAGAGAGGAAGTGTGTGAGGAAGAGTGGAAGTGCGTGAGGAGGGGAGGAAGTGTGTGAGGAAGAGAGGAAGTGTGTGAGGAAGAGAGGAAGTTTGTGAGGAAGAGAGGAAGTTTGTGAGGAAGGATGGAAGTGTGTGAGGAAGAGAGGAAGTGTGTGAGGAAGAGAGGAAGTGTGTGAGGAAGAGAGGAAGTGTGTGAGGAAGAGAGGGAGTTTGTGAGGAAGGATGGAAGTGTGTGAGGAAGAGAGGAAGTGTGTGAGGAAGAGAGGAAGTGTGTGAGGAGGAGAGGACGTGTGTGAGGAAGAGAGGAAGTGTGTGAGGAAGAGTGGAAGTGTGTGAGGAAGGATGGAAGTGTGTGAGGAAGAGAGGAAGTGTGTGAGGAAGAGTGGAAGTGTGTGAGGAGGGGAGGAAATGTGTGAGGAAGAGAGGAAGTGTGTGAGGAAGGGAGGAAGTGTGTGAGGAAGAGAGGAAGTGTGTGAGGAAGGGAGGAAGTGTGTGAGGAAGAGAGGAAGTGTGTGAGGAAGATTGTGAGGAAGAGGGGAAGTGTGTGAGGAAGAGAGGAAGTGTGTGAGGAAGATTGTGAGGAAGAGGGGAAGTGTGTGAGGAAGAGAGGAAGTGTGTGAGGAAGAGTGGAAGTGTGTGAGGAAGAGAGGATGTGTGTGAGGAAGAGAGGAAGTGTGTGAGGAAGAGTGGAAGTGTGTGAGGAAGAGTGGAAGTGTGTGAGGAGGGGAGGAAGTGTGTGAGGAAGAGAGGAAGTTTGAGGAAGAGAGGAAGTTTGTGAGGAAGGATGGAAGTGTGTGAGGAAGAGAGGAAGTGTGTGAGGAAGAGAGGAAGTGTGTGAGGAAGGATGGAAGTGTGTGAGGAAGAGAGGAAGTGTGTGAGGAAGTGTGTGAGGAAGGATGGAAGTGTGTGAGGAAGAGAGGAAGTGTGTGAGAGTGCACTCTGCGAGGATCTTTGGGAGATTGAGTCCACGCTCAGACGTTTGTGCCAAAGTCAGACAAAGGCATGTGCTGCTGGACAGAGTGATGTGCCGAGAGAAAGTCTTATTTTGAGATTCAAAAGTCCACAGCGGCTGAACTAGACTGGTCCAAAATATATACTCTGGAACGAAGCTTTGGACCAAGAGCCACTTTTGGACCAAGAGCCACTTTTGAACCATCCTGTAAAGATGTTTTGGAGAGGAAAGATGACGCCATGCAACAGCATTGGGTAATTCTCTTTCCGGGTACACCCCCACAACTGAGGGGAGTGAGAATACATGTCATTCCACGCGCTCATGGACCTTTTGGAGCTGGGACCGGCCCAGGCTGGATACTACTGTACATGTTAGCATGTGACACTACTGTACATGTTAGCATGTGACACTACTGTACATGTTAGCATGTGACACTACTGTACATGTTAGCATGTGACACTACTGTACATGTTAGCATGTGAAACTACTGTACATGTTAGCATGTGACACTACTGTACATGTTAGCATGTGACACTACTGTACATGTTAGCATGTGACACTACTGTACATGTTAGCATGTGACACTACTGTACATGTTAGCATGTGACACTACTGTACATGTTAGCATGTGACACTACTGTACATGTTAGCATGTGACACTACTGTACATGTTAGCATGTGACACTACTGTACATGTTAGCATGTGAAACTACTGTACATGTTAGCATGTGACACTACTGTACATGTTAGCATGTGAAACTACTGTACATGTTAGCATGTGACACTACTGTACATGTTAGCATGTGACACTACTGTACATGTTAGCATGTGACACTACTGTACATGTTAGCATGTGACACTACTGTACATGTTAGCATGTGACACTACTGTACATGTTAGCATGTGACACTATTGTACATGTTAGCATGTGACACTACTGTACATGTTAGCAGCATAATCTCCCTTTAGCTTGTTTCCTCAAAATAACAATATAAAATTTCACTTTGGAAGGGTATGATATGACATTTGTTTACATCTTGGCCCCGTCTCTAAGCTAATGTAGCTTCGTGCAAGAGTTCCCATTCACAAAACACTTACAGACTTTATAAATTATTACATGTATGACTTGATGAAGTTTGGACATGTCCACTTTACAATGAACAGACGCCGCTCGAAATCTTTCCCAAAACAGGATAAAAAATGCACCAGGTTTAGTGAACGCTCGTAAACGGCAAAAACAGATGCAGTCGTCAGGGTGTGACACGCCGTTTATACATGCATTTAAAACACCAGACTAAGCAAGTCTATTGTTGTGGCTTGGAGAGCTAAGTGTTATGGCCATACCTATAAACACACACACACACACACACACACACACACACACACACACACACACACACACACACACACACACACACACACACACACACACACACACACACACACACACACACACACACACACACACACACACACCGCCGCTCCTGTTCCGAGGCTGATTACCAAACACCCAAGCCTCATAACGGCGTCCCTCAAGCCTCATAAACACAGCAGAATAAAAGCTCAACCTCCACAACACAATTCATCTTTACGGCTTCAGGCGGCCGCAGCCCTGACCACAGAACCTTGACTTACAGCTCCCACTGATTTGTGCGGGAATAGCGGCTCACTCCATTATTTTTTCTGTGTACGTGGTCTTTACGGCCCAAAGAGGGTTTCTAAGGCATAAAATGGTAGCTTTACACGGCCCAGAGTGAGGGTATTAACAGCCTGAGTGGTATTTGCAGCCGTGAGAGACAGAAAAAAGATACAAAATGTTCCACGGTGAAGGGCGAAAGTTCAAGCGCAGTTCAGGAAAAGAGCGTTTGGAAGACTGCAGCTGTGGATTTGTTTATGGATGAAAAATGCATGGGTCGTACTGTACCTACAAACTGGATGACGCAGGTCTTAAAGAAACAGAGGATTCGAAGGCAGATTGCTGTGGAAATAACTATGGATTTTTGGACATTAAACATGATAATAGGACTATAAACTTTGAATCTGAAATATTATCTGAAAATACATGTTGAAACAAATATGAATGGTAAAACTGTCTTTTCCTGCTGTAACTCACCTCCCAACCACCAGGGGGAGCAGTCGATGTATGCATTTATGTTCAAATTATATAATAAGCAGATATTTCATTGTAAAGATTCTCATTTCACTTGGGAAATAAAGTCAGGCCTGGATAGAACCAGGGCCACGCAGGTGCTAAAAAGTACTGGGTATCAATTAACCAGGGCCAGAGGCAACACCCACAAGTAGAGTAGAGTAGACTAAAGTAGAGTAGGACAAAGTAGAGTAGAGTAGAGTAGGGTCAAGTAGAGTAGAGTAGAATAGAGTAGAGTAGAGTAGAGTAGAGTAGCGTAGAGTAGAGTAGGGCAGAGTAGAGTAGAGTAGAGTAGTAAGTAAGTAAGTTTTTATTTATATACCGCCTTTTCACTGCAGATCTGAGTCTCAAAGCGGTTTACAATTGTTATTTTTGGGCATTTGTCTCTCACTCCACACAGAGATGGGAGGGGCCAGTACAGGAGGCGCATGCTAGAACTATTGGACATATTTTTAGTGGTAGGGGAAACCGGAGTACCCGGAGGAAACCTACGCAGACACGGGGAGAACATGCAAACTCCACTCAGAAAGGCCCTGGTCCGGCCGGGATTTGAACCCAGGACCTTCTTGCTGAGAGGCGAGAGTGCTATCCACTCAGCCACCGTGCCGCCCACGGGGTAGAGTAGAGGAGAGTAGGGTAGGGTAGGGTAGGGTAGGGTAGGGTAGGGTAGGGTAGGGTAGGGTAGGGTAGGGTAGGGTAGGGTAGGGTAGGGTAGGGTAGGGTAGGGTAGGGTAGGGTAGGGTAGGGTAGGGGTGGGTAGGGTAGGTAGGGTAGGGTAGGGTAGGGTAGGGTAGGGTAGGGTAGGATAGGATAGGGTAGGGTAGGGTAGGGTAGGGTAGGGTAGGGTAGGGTAGGGTAGGTGGTAGGATAGGATAGGGTAGGGTAGGGTAGGGTAGGGTAGGGTAGGGTAGGGTAGGTAGGGTAGGGTAGGGTAGGGTAGGGTAGGGTAGGGTAGGATAGGTAGGGTAGGGTAGGGTAGGGTAGGGTAGGGTAGGGTAGAGTAGAGTAGAGTAGAGTAGAGTAGAGTAGAGTAGAGTAGGGATGGTGGGAATGGGGCGTCTCTTGCTGTCTGTGTTTGAGCCAAAAGCTAAATATTTACCTTTAAATAAACCTTGAACATGAGAGTTTATATAAATGAACAAAACTATGGACTTGAGAGATGGTGGAGTTTGGACTGAATTATCCAAACGGTAATTTTCAGAAGATGTGAGAACCCTAAATCTCTCAAATTGAAAACAAAAATCTAATTGTAGCTCTCTTAAAAATAAGTGTCAGAGGGAAACACAGTCACACCTTCGTCTGCACGTTTTTATACTAATATCTATTTTACCACATGCTACGGCTGGGAAAGTGGGCGTCATGAAGGTGAGGCAGGTTTAATGGTATAGCACAGTTCATACACACGGGAACTCAAAGTGCTGTCTCGTATTTTCTGGAAGACTGTTCCATATTGTAGCTGCATTGATCTGAAATGCTGCCTCCTCATGTTTAGTCCTGACTCTGGGACCAGCAGGAGACCAGTCCCTGTGCTCCTCAGAGTCCCAGCAGGAGGCCCTAGTCCCTGTGCTCCTCAGAGTCCCAGCAGGAGGCCCTAGTCCCTGTGCTCCTCAGAGTCCCAGCAGGAGGCCCTAGTCCCTGTGCTCCTCAGAGTCCCAGCAGGAGGCCCTAGTCCCTGTGCTCCTCAGAGTCCCAGCAGGAGGCCCTAGTCCCTGTGCTCCTCAGAGTCCCAGCAGGAGGCCCTAGTCCCTGTGCTCCTCAGAGTTGGTCCATTTGGCTCTAACATGTCACAGATGTAGTTTGGAGAGACTGGAGAGAGTCTGCCTTCTCACGTGTAAATAAGAAAGTAATGTTTATTTATGTAGCGCATTTTACAGACCAAGCGCTTTAGAATGAGATTTTACATTTTCCGTCTTGCAAACACATTCATCTTAGTGTCGTTAGAGCAGTTTTGTGTGTTGTTTCTCTGCCACCTCCTCTTTCATCACGAGAACAACTGGAAATGAATTACGTGATCGCTGAAGCCGCCTCCGACCGCTGCCCTTTAACACGCACACGCCTCCAACACGCATCACATTCTCCAATCGCAAACAATACTGTACGAACTCTCCAACACGTCCATCACTTCATTCACGCTCGGGCTGAACGTCCTCCAACATTCTGCATCCTTCGCTGTTTACACAAAGCCCTAAAGAAATCAATGGTGCTCCTCCGTACTTCTAAGTGAAATGCATTACAGCGATCCATCATTCTGCTCAGGCCCTTTCTATGAGACCGCACCATGAATAATGCCCATAATGCAATGCTGATGCAAATCTGATGGCGGTGGGTTTGCGTACGGGTCACAGGGAGAGTAATCACTGGGTCCTGTCATTATCAGTGTCACAGACGTCTGCAGACGGATCGGACTCAAAGGGTGTCATGTTGAGCAGAAATCAAACAGTGTTAGCCTAGCATTAGCCGTCTGTAAACTCTGGTCCATGATCATCTCCTACATGTACGTCTGGTCCTACCATGTGTAAACTCTGGTCCATGATCATCTCCTACATGTACGTCTGGTCCTACCATGTGTAAACTCTGGTCCATGATCATCTCCTACATGTACGTCTGGTCCTACCATGTGTAAACTCTGGTCCATGATCATCTCCTACATGTACGTCTGGTCCTACCATGTGTAAACTCTGGTCCATGGTCATCTCCTACATGTACGTCTGGTCTTACCATGTGTAAACTCTGGTCCATGGTCATCTCCTACATGTACGTCTGGTCTTACCATGTGTAAACTCTGGTCCATGGTCATCTCCTACATGTACGTCTGGTCTTACCATGTGTAAACTCTGGTTCATGATCATTTCCTACATGTACGTCTGGTCTTACCATGTGTAAATGGTACCGGACCATGGAGAATGTGATAGTAAAATAATCTGTTCTGGTTGAATCCAAATATCAAGAAACTGAAGCCGGAGCAAGAGGAATGTTTAGTAAATGTCATTGAAGCAAAGATGTTGTGGCTCTACTCCCCACGGGCTCCGTTAGTGACAAAGGAGATGGCTAAAGCTAGGCTACATGCTAATGCTAGGCTACATGCTAAAGCTAGGCTAATGCCTCATTCACTCGGGCTCATTACATACGTTACAGTAAACTCAGATTCAATCTGCAAAAGGAGTTAGCCCCTCCCACCTGTTCACGGAGCCAATGGAGCAAATCCAGACCTTTGAAAGAAATGAAATGAGTACAATGGTGTGGTACGACCAGGCTAGAATGGATGGCAAGAAAGAAGAAGAAACAGTATAAAATCTCTATCTCTGGCATAATCAGTCTAAACTCCTCATGATGCAGAAGCAAGGCTTAAAGGTAAAGAGGAGGATTTTTCACTTCCGGGTGGATCATCAAGACTATTGGACTATTCTGACAATTTAAGTTAATTTTAGAGTGAGGTTTCTGTGGTAAATTAAGTGATAATAAAATAAATCATGTGATCAGTGGCATGACGTCAGAGTCCAGTGGGACACCGTACAACGTCAGCTAAGCTTCACAGAGGATTTTCACAACTGATGTAATCTGGGAGTCGTTTCCATGCGGCAACGTTAAGCGGGATTTCTCATTTCTGATCCGGCCGCGGCGACACAGAAACTACAGTGCTTTCCCATCAAAGGGTTTCCAAGTAACGAGATGTGTTTGCATGTTCTCTCTGCAATCTGTTGGAGATATTCTGTACTGTGGAATCTGCGGTTTTTATAGTGTCTATGTAAATGTGAAGTATTTTAGTATTTTAGTGTCTTAGGACCAGGTTTGTGAATTAGTGTTCTGTCCCTATCAAATAAACATATAATAATAATAATAACAATAATATTAGTGGGGGTCAGTGTTCGCATTTGCATAACACATTTTTACTATGAATATCGTTTTATAACAGGGGAAGTCAAACCCCGGCCCACGAGCCAGTTGTGGCCCTTTGGAAGTTTCTATCGGGCCTTTCTGTTCAGATCTCTCAGTTTTTTATGTGTATAATATAAAAGTTGTTATTCTCTCTCTCTTTGTGTGTCAAAGTCAGATCTCCACAGTCTACACTAAACTTTATTTAATTCACAGTTTTCTTGGTTTTTCAGGGACCCTGAAGTTCACCGCTGCTTATTTGACTCCTGCACTAAATAGCATCAAGGCTGTGTTTATGAATCTTGATAAGGTCCAGGTTCAGGTACAGGTCCAAGAACAGGTCCAGGTCCAGGTACAGGTCCAAGAACAGGTCCAGGTCCAGGTACAGGTCCAAGAACAGGTCCAGGTCCAGGTACAGGTCCAAGAACAGGTCCAGGTCCAGGTCCCTCAGAGCAACGGTCCAGGTTCAGGTCCAGGTCCCTCAGAGCACCGGTCCAGGTTCAGGTCCAGGTACAGGTCCAAGAACAGGTCCAGGTCCAGGTCCCTCAGAGCAACGGTCCAGGTCCAGGTCCCTCAGAGCAACGGTCCAGGTCCAGGTCCAGGTACAGGTCCAAGAACAGGTCCAGGTCCAGGTCCCTCAGAGCAACGGTCCAGGTCCAGGTCCCTCAGAGCAACGGTCCAGGTCCAGGTCCAGGTCCATCCCATTCAAAACCAAAAGAGCCACATACAGCTTCCTCCCCGCCTCCATAAAAGAAAACAAGAGAGTACAATGTTAAAACAGGGACATGTGCTTTATGACATGAGGAGAACGTGCAAATCCCTGCTTCCCTTCTCTGTCTGCCCCTTCATATGTAAATGACCGGCATCAGAGCAGAGCCAGTTTCGAAGCAGAGTCAGCTGTGGAATCCATCACACACTGTACGCTACATGTTTTTACTAAAGTTTGGGATTTGATCGGGATTTACATTCAAGTTCCAGGTACAAAGTTTGGTACAGGCTCAACAGAAGTAGAAGAAGAAGTGGGACATTTCAGGTTTGTTGAATACACACATAAACATCAAGGCAAGCAGCGTACACTACTTCTGCGCCTCTTGTGGGCAAAGTGGGGTTAAGTGTCTTGCCCAAGGACATAACGACAGCAGACATCAGTGGAGAAGGTCTTGCGGTGGACTCAAACCCACGACCTTCAGGGTCAAAGGCCAATGCTCTGTACGGACGCTACACCTCCTCCGTGAGATGTGATGAAACTAGGACTAACAGACATGTGCTTTGTGAAAAATAAACAGATTAACAGAGACTCAGATCTGCAGTGAAAAGGCGGTATATAAATAAAAACTTACTAAAAACTTAACTTAAACAAAAATAAAAATTGCGTTTTGTGTTAGCTATACGTTAGCAAGAAAGTGCATCCATCCATCGATACTTGTACATCCATACATACTCCAAACAAGCTCTGTTAGTGGCAAAGGAGATGGCTTAAGCTAGGCTAAATGCTAAAGCTAGGCTAAATGCTAACGACTCACTCGGGCTCATTACATACGTCACAATAAACTCAGATCCAATGGTTTCAATCTGCAAAAGGAGTTAGCCCCTCCCACCTGTTAACGGAGTCAATGGAGACAATCCAGACCTTAGTGCTAATTAAATGAGTACCATGGTGCGGTAAGACCAGGGTACATTCTTTGTAATGTACTGTGAGATTATTTATGATTTGAATGCCTTGTGTGGCGGTCTCCATCTTGTTTCGTTCAGCAGTTTGTGTTTGAATTGTGCTGTACTCAATAAACCTGCCTTGAGATAAAAGGCAATTCCGAGCAACTCCAGCGGTTACGGAGAACAAAAGTACAAGACCGAAAACATACACAGTCAGAGTGAAGTTGGGTGTGAAGAGCAGGTCGTTCACAGAGCACTACTCCGGAGCCAGCGGTCGCCACGTCTGTCCCTGGGCAGTCAGATTGAGATTTATGGCTCATAGAAGCACGGCTATTCCACCTCAGTGATTACACCTCAGCGGAGACGGGCCCAGTTGACAGCCAGTCAGTCAATCACGCCATTGATCCTTCTCCAGCTCGCAGTCCGTCCATCCTGCAGCACTCACACATTCACACGGCTCTGAGTATGAATCATGGTTTCCAATCCCAGCGTGTCCTCTCAGAGATATTTTTCGATGGACGTGGACACTGTGTCTGCGTGTGGAGGTCCAAGTGTGTCTTTCATATATCTTCTCCTGGACACTGTAATACTGTAGTGGTCACCAAGGGGTGGATGACCTCGGGAGTTTGTCCTTAAAGATGCTATTCCCAATTTATTTTCTAATGAGTTCAAGTTGTGTTATAATCCGTAATTTAATGTAAAACTTGAGCTCATTGATTCATCTGTGGATGAACTCAGGCCGTAAAAAGTGCTGAGTAGAGACTTAGCGTGACGCCCGCTCTCCTCCAATCACAGAGCGAGGCTGCGTCCTCTAGCCTCTACAGCGCTGCTAAACACAGTAGCATGTTAGCATAAGTGGCTATAACTCCTCTGGCTGTAACTGCAGACACAGCAAAACAGCCCAAACCACACAACAGTGAGGAAGAGAAGAGGAACTAAAGCCACAACATGATCAAAGAAGAAACCAAGCCCGGAACAGAGCCAGCGTTATTTTTATATTTTTCATATGTCATTCACCGACTTTTTCAGCTTTTGTTTTCGTCTTTAAATGCATCACTATCATTTGCTTCCATGAAAACAAAGTACTCATTACCAGACAGTGTAGGTTTGGGTGACAATAATAGTAAAATATCTGCAGCAGTCAAGGAGGAGTGAAAAACAAAACAACGATGAATCTGTTTTGTGACAAACTACAAAAGAAATCCAACCGCGATGAGGAGACATTAGCAGTAGGAGGTGAATAAAAACGTTCTTAACCGATGATTGTGAAGAATGACATTAAACTTGATTCACAAACATTGACCCGAGCTACAGTCATTGTTTTAATCTTCTTATGGACCAATGGCTGAGTGGTTAGCACTCTCGCTGCTCTGTAAGAAGGTCCTGGGTTTGAATCTCAGTCGGAAAAGGTGTTGGTCTGGATTGTCCCCCTTATCTGATGTCCATGTCCCCCCTCCATGGGGGCTGGCTCTCTCCTGGCTGACCCCCCCTGACCAATCCAGGGGACTCTCCCAGGAGAATCCTGAGAGTGACCTCACAGCAGTATATAGAGAGCTGGAATGAACTAGTTTGGGCTCTTGGTCGGTGTCAACTCTCTGTAGCAGCCTAGTCTTCCAAGGTTCTCTCTCTCCAACCATCTCTCTTTGGGGTATGATATTTTCTGATATGTCTGTATATACAGTGCCTTGCGAAAGTATTCGGCCCCCTTGAACCTTTCAACATTTTGCCACATTTCAGGCTTCAAACATAAAGATATAAAATTTAAATTTTTTGTCATGAATCAACAACAAGTGGGACACAATCGTGAAGTGGAACGAAATGTATTGGATAATTTAAACTTTTTTAACAAATAAAAAACTGAAAAGTGGGGCGTGCAATATTATTGGGCCCCTTTACTTTCAGTGCAGCAAACTCAGTCCAGAAGTTCAGTGAGGATCTTTGAATGATCCAATGTTGTCCTAAATGACTGATGATGATAAATAGAATGTACCTGTGTGTAATCAAGTCTCCGTATAAATGCACCTGCTCTTTGATAGTCTCAGGGTTCTGTTTAAAGCGCAGAGAGAACCATGAAGACAAAGGAACACACCAGGCAGGTCCGAGATACTGTTGTGGAGAAGTTTAAAGCCGGATTTGGATACAAAAAGATTTCCCAAGCTTTAAACATCTCAAGGAGCACTGTGCAAGCAATTATAATGAAATGGAAGGAGTATCAGACCACTGCAAATCTACCAAGACCCGGCTGTCCCTCCAAACTTTCATCTCAAACAAGGAGAAGACTGATCAGAGATGCAGCCAAGAGGCCCATGATCACTCTTGATGAACTGCAGATAACTACAGCTGAGGTGGGAGAGTCTGTCCATAGGACAACAATCAGTCGTGCACTGCACAAATCTGGCCTTTATGGAAGAGTGGCAAGAAGAAAGCCATTTCTCAAAGATATCCATAAAAAGTCTCGTTTAAAGTTTGCCACAAGCCACCTGGGAGACACACCAAACATGTGGAAGAAGGTGCTCTGGTCAGATGAAACCAAAATCAAACTTTTTGGCCACAATGCAAAACGATATGTTTGGCATAAAAGCAACACAGCTCATCACCCTGAACACACCATCCCCACTGTCAAACATGGTGGTGGCAGCATCATGCTTTGGGCCTGCTTTTCTTCAGCAGGGACAGGGAAGATGGCTAAAATTGATGGGAAGATGGATGGAGCCAAATACAGGACTATTCTGGAAGAAAAGCTGTTGGAGTCTGCAAAAGACCTGAGACTGGGACGGAGATGTATCTTCCAACAGGACAATGATCCAAAACATAAAACCAAATCTACAATGGAATGGTTCACAAATAGACGTATCCAGGTGTTAGAATGGCCAAGTCAAAGTCCAGACTTGAATCCAAACGATAATCTGTGGAAAGAGCTGAAGACTGCTGTTCACAAACGCTCTCCATCCAACCTCACTGAGCTCGAGCTGTTTTGCAAGGAAGAATGGGCAAGAATTCCAGTCTCTCGATGTGCAAAACTGATAGAGACATACCCCAAGCGACTTGCAGCTGTAATTGCAGCAAAAGGTGGCGCTACAAAGTATTAGCGCAAAGGGGCTGAATAATATTGCACGCCCCACTTTTCAGTTTTTTATTTGTTAAAAAAGTTTAAATTATCCAATAAATTTTGTTCCACTTCACAATTGTGTCACACTTGTTGTTGAATGTTGACAAAAATTGTAATTTTTATATCTTTATGTTTGAAGCCTGAAATGTGGCGAAATGTTGAAAGGTTCAAGGGGGCCGAATACTTTCGCAAGGCACTGTATTTGGTATACAGTGTCATTTTATATCTATTGGTTTGGGCCTAGTCTGTGATCCGGGCGCCAGAACTCACGGCATGGAGCTAATCTCACTGGTAAAGTACCATGTGGCACAGAACTAAAAAAGGTCTCGTTATGATTCTCAAATCATTAACGACAAAACAAGGAATAAAACCAGGATTTCTATCTTTGTGAAAAAGGTGTTGGTTATAGATTTGTTGTTGACAAAACTCTTGTCTATTCAGCTGTTATGGTCCCAGCTGGATTCGTCTGCATATCTGGCAACCTGAGTCAGGGAGAGTGGGAGAGGCTGCAGTACCACTTTTGGCCACATGTTTACACTCTGCTCCTTTAAGCCTCCTTTCTGTGTGAAATGAAGGAATTAAAGACAAACTCACAGAGGTCATTCAGAGGGATTCAAACCTTCACTCCACACGTGAGCGAGCAGCAGCAGAGATAACACTGGGTTTCATTAAATCACACCTCCCTCTTCTCCTTTGTCTCCCATAGATGTGATTAGATTCTTAGATCCAGTCCTTCAGAGCTATCGTTACAGACCGAAGATCAGGGGAACCAAGGAGCCGTGAAGGGCCTTTGAAGCTCTGAAGAAACATCACTCATTTTCTGATTAAGCAAAACTTCATTTGGTGGAAATGCTGTTGGTATGGTGTTGGTATGGTGTTGCTATGGTGTTGCTATGGTGTTGCTATGGTGTTGCTATGGTGTTGCTATGGCGTTGCTATGGTGTTGCTATGGTGTTGCTATGGCGTTGCTGTGGTGTTGCTATGGTGCTGGTATGGTGCTGGTATGGTGCTGGTATGCGATTGTTAAATATAAACAAACAAGAAAATAATTGGAATTAGCGTAGATGACAAGCGGCCATCTTGGATTTTGCATTGAGAAACAAGGAGTATAAAAAAACTATTAATGAGGATTATTTTGTATTTTCCGTGTCAATCCTCCATCTTTACAAACCAACAAATAGATTAAGTCCTCAGTGACTTTGGGGATAACCAAGATTTATATTTCCCCGAGGACGGCAGCCACAGGGACCAATCAACTCACGGTTAATTGAATTGGATCCACTCGTTTGATTAATCTGTGTATTTACGACAGTTGGACGAGCTGTAGACAAACTGCTCACATTAAAACATGGATTTGGAATCTCTCGTTTTGGGATTGGCAGACATTTTATATTCACTTTAAAAAGCTCTTTTGTTTCAATTCAATTAGATTGGAAGTTAAAGGAGCAGTCTGTAAACATGTGGCCAAAAGTGGTACTGCAGCCTCTCCCACTCTCCCTGACTCAGGTTGCCAGATATGCAGACGAATCCAGCTGGGACCATAACAGCTGAATAGACAAGAGTTTTGTCAACAACAAATCTATAACCAACACCTTTTTCACAAAGATAGAAATCCTGGTTTTATTCCTTGTTTTGTTGTTAATGGTTTCATAACGAGACCTTTTTTAGTTCTGCGCCACATGGTACTTTACCAGTGAGATTAACTCCACATGGTACTTTACCAGTGAGATTAGCTCCACATGGTACTTTACCAGTGAGATTAGCTCCACGCAGTGAGTTCTGGCGCCCGGATCACAGACTTTCTGATTGGTGAAACGGTGGAGGGCGGGACATCGAAATGAAAACAATAAAAAGATTTTGAGGCTGGAAAAGTAATTTAGAAATTCAAATATCTCTGAACTACTGTTATCAGTTAAAGAGCAGTTTATTATTATGACAGATTAGGGCCCTTTAATGACGACAGATTAGGGCTCTTTAATGATGACAGATTAGGCCCTTTAATGATGACAGATTAGGCCCTTTAATGATGACAGATTAGGGCCCTTTAATGATGACAGATTAGGGCCCTTTAATGATGACAGATTAGGGCCCTTTAATGATGACAGATTAGGGCCCTTTAATGATGACAGATTAGGGTCCTTTAATGATGACAGATTAAGGCCCTTTAATTACGACAGATTAGGGCCCTTTAATTACGACAGATTAGGGCCCTTTAATGATGACAGATTTGGGCCCTTTAATGATGATAGATTAGGGCCCTTTAATGATGACAGATTAAGGCCCTTTAATTACGACAGATTAGGGCCCTTTAATTACGACAGATTAGGGCCCTTTAATGATGACAGATTTGGGCCCTTTAATGATGACAGATTAGGGCCCTTTAATTACGACAGATTAGGGCCCTTTAATTACGACAGATTAGGGCCCTTTAATGATGCCAGATTTGGGCCCTTTAATGACGACAGATTAGGGCCCTTTAATGATTCCTAGACATGAAACTTTTACATATTTCTAATATAATTAAATATTAACAACTGAATACAATTAATTAGAGAGACTGTAAATATATATTTTCTGGCAGAGAATCACAATCACGTCGGTAATGGTTTTAAGATCAGTGTCAGAATGAAAACAAGTAAAATAACTCAATCAGGAAAAGAACAAAACCAACCCAGATGGCGGGGGTTTGACGGCATTAGCCCAGAGATTATGAGATTTAATGGAAAAGTAGCTGAAGTCTCAAATGAAAGCAGCTCAATGGTGGCGCGAGGTCGATACCGGTGCATAGTTTAATCATCTCTGAGCAAAAATAGCAGGAGACAGTGGAACAAATAAGAACACTGGACTAAAATAACTGCAGCTTTGGCAGAAAACGTCGCAGGAGAGTAGGACCCCCCCCTGTGCCCCCCCCCCCCCGTGCTGAGAGAACAGGTCGCCAACGCACACCGG
This sequence comes from Knipowitschia caucasica, assembly GCA_964034765.1. NCBI lineage: Eukaryota > Metazoa > Chordata > Actinopteri > Gobiiformes > Gobiidae > Knipowitschia > Knipowitschia caucasica. The sequence goes on along the minus strand of OZ035829.1, from coordinate 2,205,429 downwards.
GGAAATTTAGTGCACAGCTACGTCCCCAACCAGCTGTTTGAGGTTCACAGGGAAAGTGCTGAGGCTGAAGACTGCACCTAACACCCCCCCACCCCGCCAACCCCCGCCCCCCCCATCACGTACTCACTAAGGCCTATGACAAAACAAGCTGGAGCCAGGGCGCGTGTGGCAGAACTGTGTGAGGAATGAAGACTGGTTTAAGAATGTATTATTTATTTATTTATTATCAATACATTACATTTTGTGCATATCTTTGAGAAAAATTGACTCCTAAAAGTTCTGTAAAGTTTATGGGTCCCACATCGTATCAACATTAAAAGTAGGATGGCAAAAAGTCTAGTTTGAGTTTACATAATAGTAAAAACGTGATTATTTATTTATTATTATAAAATACAGTTCAAAATTGCGCACACACACACACACACACACGCACACGCACATGCACACACACACGCACACACACACACACACGCACATGCACACACACACGCACACACACACACACACATGCACATGCACATGCACACACACACACACACGCACACGCACATGCACACACACACGCACACACACACACACACACACGCACATGCACATGCACACACACACACATACACACACACATGCACACACGCACACACGCACACACACATGCACACGCACACGCACACACGCACATGCACACACACACACGCACATGCACACACACACACATACACACACACATGCACACACGCACACACACATGCACACACGCACACACACATGCACACGCACATGCACACGCACATGCACACACACATACACGCACATGCACATGCACACACACACACACACACGCACATGCACACACACACACACACACACATGCACATGCACACACACACACACATGCACACACGCACACACACATGCACACACGCACACACACATGCACACGCACATGCACACACACACACGCACATGCACATGCACACACACACACACACACACACACACACACACACGCACATGCACACACACACACACACACGCACATGCACATGCACACACACACACACATGCACACACGCACACACACACATGCACACACGCACACACACATGCACACACGCACACACACATGCACACACGCACGCGCACATGCACACACGCACACACACATACACACACGTGCACAAACGCACACACGCACACGCACACACACACATGCACACACACATGCACACACACGCACACCTTGATTGCAAGGGTAGGGGGGTAGTTAGGAGTATTTGTCTATATTAATTAATACATTTGTTTTGAGTTGATTGTTATGATGACGGGTGGCTATGTTTTTTTAAATTATCATATATATATATATAAAACTATAGTATATATTTTTTCTTTACAAGATATTCTTTGATTAGCTATAAAAATGTATTTGTAATTGTATGTAACTAAAACACACACACACACACTTCCCTTCTAGAGGCTTCCAATAAATCATGAAAAAACTAAATACAGGAAGTAACGGGGTGACGTTCCTCGCCGCGGGAACATCATGTACTGAATGTGAACGCACAGCTTTTTATAGACACAGAGTTTCCAGGTGAGCAGTGAGTTCCAAACATGATGAAGATGTCAGAATGGACCAGAGCGAACGAGGAAGAAGCCGTGGTCTCGGGGAGGCTCTGAATCCTTCTGTCCCGGAGGACGTGGGATGGCGGCA
>OZ035829.1:2111218-2198718 GCA_964034765.1 Knipowitschia caucasica | reverse complement strand
GACCAGGAGGACAGAGACCTGAGGACAGAGACCTGAGGACAGAGACCCAGAGGACAGAGACCTGAGGACAGAGACCCGGAGGACAGAGACCTGAGGACAGAGACCCTGAGGACAGAGACCTGAGGACAGAGACCCGAGGACAGAGACCTTGAGGACAGAGACCTGAAGACAGAGACCTGAGGACAGAGACCCAGAGGACAGAGACCTGAGGACAGAGACCTGAGGACAGAGACCAGGAGGACAGAGACCTGAAGACAGAGACCTGAGGACAGAGACCCAGAGGACAGAGACCTGAGGACAGAGACCTGAGGACAGAGACCCAGGGGACAGAGACCTGAGGACAGAGACCCAGAGGACAGAGACCTGAGGACAGAGACCCTGAGGACAGAGACCTGAGGACAGAGACCCGAGGACAGAGACCTTGAGGACAGAGACCTGAGGACAGAGACCTGAGGACAGAGACCTGAGGACAGAGACCTGAAGACAGAGACCTGAGGACAGAGACCAGGCAGAGAGAGAAGAGAGGGAGGAGAGAGAAGAGTAGATCCAGCAGCAATCAGAGGATTTGAAATATGGACACTCTTCTTGTGAATGAGGGCAGTGTGGCATCCTTACCCACACACACACATACACACACACAGACACACACACGCACACACACACACACACAGCAGATGGACCATAGGGGATTAAACCCATCTCCTCCCTCCTGCCTCTCTCACAGCGACCAAAGAAAGAGGATTCTGCTGTGGTCAGGACTTCTTCTTTTCTACTCTGGAATAACGCTTAAGAAATACACACATAATCCCACACTGCGACTTTGTGAATGGAGGCTGCATGGAACTGAAAAACATACTTTTGTAGTAATAGTAATGATAGTAGTAATGATAGTAGTAATGATAGTAGTAATGGTAGTAGTAATGTAGTAGTAATGATAGTAGTAATGATAGTAGTAATGATAGTAGTAATGTAGTAGTAATGTAGTAGTAATGTAGTAGTATTGATTGTAGTAATGATAGTAGTAATGTAGTAGTAATGATAGTAGTAATGATAGTAGTAATGTAGTAGTAATGATAGTAGTAATGTAGTAGTAATGTAGTAGTAATGATAGTAGTAATGATAGTAGTAATGTAGTAGTAATAATAGTAGTAATGTAGTAGTAATGTTAGTAGTAACGATAGTAGTAATGATAGTAGTAATGTAGTAGTAATGATAGTAATAATGTAGTAGTAATGTTAGTAGTAATGTTAGTAGTAATGTAGCAGTAATGTAGCAGTAATGATAGTAGTAATGATAGTAGTAATGTAGCAGTAATGATAGTAGTAATGATAGTAGTAATGTAGTAGTAATGTAGTAGTAATGTAGTAGTAATGATAGTAGTAATGATAGTAGTAATGATAGTAGTAATGTAGTAGTAATGATAGTAGTAATGATAGTAGTAATGTAGTAGTAATGATAGTAGTAATGTAGTAGTAATGTAGTAGTAATGATAGTAGTAATGATAGTAGTAATGTAGTAGTAATGTAGTAGTAATGATAGTAGTAATGTAGTAGTAATGTTAGTAATAATGTAGCAGTAATGTAGTAGTAATGTAGTAGTAATGATAGTAGTAATGTAGTAGTAATGATAGTAGTAATGTAGTAGTAATGTAGTAGTAATATTGTAGTAATGATAGTAGTAATGATAGTAGTAATGTGGTAGTAATGTAGTATGTATGTAGTAATAACTATAGTAGTAATGTAGTAATAACTATAGTAGTAATATAGTAGTAAATGTAGTAGTAATGTAGTAATAACTATAGTAGTAATGTAGTAGTAATGTAGTAATAACTATAGTAGTAATGTAGTAATAACTATAGTAGTAATATAGTAGTAATGATAGTAGTAATGTAGTAGTAATGTAGTAATAACTATAGTAGTAATGTAGTAGTAATATAGTAGTAATGATAGTAGTAATGATAGTAGTAATGATAGTAGTAATGTAGTAGTAATGTAGTAGTAATGTAGTAGTAATGTTGTAGTAATGATAGTAGTAATGATAGTAGTAACTATAGTAGTAATGTAGTAGTAATGTTGTAGTAATGTACTTCATGTCCTTCCAGTGAAGATGCTAACAGTAGATTATGGTTCATAGTTCTGGATTACACTGCGGAAAAATGATACAATATAAGGTGAAATCTGCTTAAATCAAGTGTTTTTTCTCTTAATCTGACAAATTCTGACTGTAAGATTAAGATTTTGCCAAATTTGAGCAATTTTTCAATATTTTTGCAGTGTAGTATTGTTTGATAAATATTCACAATCTTTGAGAGAAACACGCAGGATTTAGGATGTGAGAAAAGTTGAAACCAAAGTCAATTAAAACAGTGTTTTTATGTACTAAAAAACCAATTAATCAAAAATAGTCATTCGTATTTCAGAGACACTTCAAAACCAACACGATTCAAAGTGCAGTGGTCCCTCCTTTAATGCGTTCTAACCATAGACTGTATATATTAACAGACAGAGTCACGCCTATCTCCGCCGTTCCAACTAATGGGCCAATAAATGTGCGCTACTGGAGCAATCCAAAATGGCCGCGAGTGGTCCCGCCCACAAGAAAATTGTGAAAAAACGCATCTGTGCATGCGTCAGCCGGAGCAGCTCCATTCATTTGAACGAGAGACTTCAAAAATTCACAGCGACTAAACTAGACTGGACCAAAACACCCCCCTCAGCATTGACACACATGTGGAACGGAGCTTTGGGCCAAGAGCCAACTTTAGGTCCATCCTGTAAAGACGTTTTTGAGAGGTCTGCTAACGCTATATGTTAGCATTGGCTAATTCTACTTCTGGGTCCACCCCCACAGGCCCGGGGTGGTATTGCAGCATGTCAGCGCACGTCATTTTGGCCACTTTTGAGCTGGGACCCGCCCACACTGGTTCTAACCAAGCCCCGTGATCCAAGATGGCGTCCTGTTCAAATGAATGGCCTGTGCTCAGTGACGCCCCCCCATGCAGACCAAAAGATTAGCAGAACTAATTTGGGCATCGTCTGGGCCTCCCGGTTCTGTGCAGTGGACGAGCTCCCATGATGCTTTGCGCTATATACACGTGTGTGGTTCTCATGCATGTGCACAGAGGGGCAAGACCGCGTTCTGACCAATCAGAGGGCAGAGTTCTGACAAATCAGAGCTGCTGATCAGAGCGGAGCCCGAGCAGATTCAGAGCGGGAGAAAATCAGCAGTTTGTTGCATTTAAGATTTTCTTGTTTTTTTAAACAAAGGATTTAACAAGAACAAACGTTCAGGACGACAAGGAGCACTAACACGGCCTTTATAAAAGCTGTATGTTCTCTGTCAGGTTCTCTGTCGGGTTCTCTGTCAGGTTCTCTGTCAGGTTCTCTGTCAGGTTCTCTGTCAGGTTCTCTGTCGGTTCTCTGTCAGGTTCTCTGTCAGGTTCTCTGTCAGGTTCTCTGTCAGGTTCTCTGTCAGGTTCTCTGTCAGGTTCTAAGTAAGTAAGTAAGTAAGTAAGCTTTATTTATATACCGCCTTTCACAGACCAGAGTCACAAAGCGGTTTACAATTGTTATTTTTTGGGCATTTGTCTCTCACTCCACACAGAGATGGGAGGGGCCAGTACAGGAGGCGCATGCCAGAACTATTGTACATATTTTTAGTGGTAGAGGAAACCGGAGCACCCGGAGGAAACCTACGCAGACACGGGGAGAACATGCAAACTCCACTCAGAAAGGCCCTGGTCCGGCCGGGATTCGAACCCAGGACCTTCTTGCTGAGAGGCGAGAGTGCTATCCACTCAGCCACCGTGCCGCCCAAACACCTGACAGAGAACCTGTCAGGTTCTCCGTCAGGTTCTCTGTAAGGTTCTCTGTAAGGTTCTCTGTCAGGTTCTCTGTCAGGTTCTCTGTCAGGTTCTCTGTCAGGTTCTCTGTCAGGTTCTCTGTCAGGTTCTCTGTCAGGTTCTCTGTCAGCTGAGGTCAAGCTGTTTTAGTTTACACTGAGTTCTTTGAGGCATTTTTCTGGGTAGCCCTCGTGAATTTAGTCTGCAGTACCACAGCGCCCCCTGTGGCCATGGGTGGAACAGCTACACGCTAATAATACTCTATCCAGATATTATCATAGATCCGTGCGTACAAAGCATACAAAATAGCCCACAAAAACACACCAAGGCACCCCGGGACCTCTGTCTCGTTCTCTGTATCAGAAACAGCTTTAAAACCAACCGCACAACACAAACCAGCAGAAGGAACGATAAATAAATCACATTACCTTTTGTAGAGGCGTCCGGGAGGCAGACATCGGCACAGGAAGTGGGGAAACAGAGGAGAAAGAAGACACAGGTTAGAACTTCACACCAACAGCACATTTCCATAACCGCCTGTGATGCCATTGTTGTGTTAGCGTCACCTGCATCTCTCCAAACGCACACATTAGCATCTCTCCAAACGCACACATTAGCATCTCTCCAAACGCACACATTAGCATCTCTCCAAACGCACACATTAGCCCCTTCACAAGGACATGGGGCTTTGTGGACGGAGCAGCATTAATTACCTGCGTATTGATTTATCAGTCTGTGCGTCTTGCTTTTTTCTGCCGAGGACTTTGAGAGTTACCGTGGCGTGAAAGCTTATTGACAAAATGGATTACACCGACGCCGCGGTGTTGATGTGACACAATCATGAGATATAAAACTCATAAATCACGTCCGCTCATTGTGATCTGTATGGATTAGTGAGCAAGAGACAATATGAGTTTTATAGGGACAATAATGGCGGTTGTATTGTATTTTATTGTAGATGTGTTTGAGGTTATATTTATTCCTTATCAATAAATGTGTATTAGAAGAGGACTTAATGCTAAAGAGGCCAAGTAGAGCTAGCTTGAATGTTTGAATGTGGGTAATGTTTCAGTAGAAATGAAGGAACTTGTATGTATGCATATTTAATTAAATGAGTGCGTTACGTGAGGGATAATGTATAGTACGCAGGTCATTATCGGGAAATAAGCACCGACAGGGAAAAGATTATTATATGGCTTTGTACAAACAGAACACACTAAATATACTTCAGTCACTCTTATGAAAGGCCGAAAGGTTTGTTTAATGACAGAAAATAAAATAGTTCCCAAAGGCTTTCCCGTGGCTATGCTAGTAGCAGTCAGGCTAGTAACAGTTAGGTTAGTAGCAGTTAGGCTAGTAACAGTTAGGCTAGTAACAGTTGGGCTAGTAACAGTTAGGCTAGTAGCAGTTAGACTAGTAACAGTTAGACTAGTAACAGTTGGGCTAGTAACAGTTGGGCTAGTAACAGTTAGGCTAGTAGCAGTTAGACTAGTAACAGTTAGACTAGTAACAGTTGGGCTAGTAACAGTTAGGCTAGTAACAGTTAGGCTAGTAACAGTTAGACTAGTAACACTTAGGCTAGTAACAGTTAGGCTAGTAACAGTTAGACTAGTAACAGTTAGACTAGTAACAGTTGGGCTAGTAACAGTTAGGCTAGTAACAGTTAGACTAGTAACAGTTAGACTAGTAACAGTTAGGCTAGTAACAGTTGGGCTAGTAACAGTTAGGCTAGTAACAGTTAGACTAGTAACAGTTAGACTAGTAACAGTTAGGCTAGTAACAGTTGGGCTAGTAACAGTTAGGCTAGTAACAGTTAGGCTAGTAACAGTTAGGCTAGTAACAGTTAGACTAGTAACAGTTAGGCTAGTAACAGTTAGGCTAGTAACAGTTAGACTAGTAACACTTAGGCTAGTAACAGTTAGGCTAGTAACAGTTAGACTAGTAACAGTTAGACTAGTAACAGTTGGGCTAGTAACAGTTAGGCTAGTAACAGTTAGGCTAGTAACAGTTAGGCTAGTAACAGTTAGACTAGTAACAGTTAGGCTAGTAACAGTTAGACTAGTAACACTTAGGCTAGTAACAGTTAGACTAGTAACAGTTAGACTAGTAACAGTTAGGCTAGTAACAGTTAGGCTAGTAACAGTTAGGCTAGTAACAAAAGTTCCTGAAATGTTCCGGAATCTACTTTCTGGTTTTTCGCAATACCTTTTTCTCGCATTATAACATTATTTATTTTGTGATGAAAACATGAACAGATAATTCTGAAAACCTCCGTGCACGTGTGTTAAACATGTATATGTATAAAAGTATTCTCCCATTAACATTAAAATGTGTTATTGATTGGTATTTGTGTTTATTGAGCGTGGCTAGCTCCGATAGCTTCTCTGCAGAGACAGTAGTGACAAAGTGGCCGGAACTACTTGCGGAGTAATCTACACATCTGAATTACAAGCAGAGAGTGCGTTGCCAAAGGGCAGCGGTCTTTATAGTTTTGAGGTCGGTTATAAAGACATAATGACCGGTAAAAAGTTTTGAGATGACATTCACATCAAAGAGCGTTCTCCTGCTGCTGTGAGGAGCGTGTAATAAAACAGTTATAATGCACGACGCTGAGTCTAGAAGTGAATTTAAGTGTGTAACAAATGTTTACTGACTTTACTGAACTGGCCAAATATGCTTAAGTTTAGGGATTATTCGACAAATCTGAAAACAAAACTTTTGCCTTAGCAACCGTTGTCAAGAGAAATGTGAACTACTTTTATTAACACGCAGACAGAAGATGAATATTTACACAGACCAAGTCAAAATGAAAACTTGCAAACAAAAACAAAAACAGCACGGCCTATTTCTTTAGTTTGTCGGGCGCCTCACACGTGCAGTCTGTACATTACATTGGATATTCCTGTTGATAAAGTTAAAATTCACCTCAAAATCTATGTTATCCGGCGTTTTTTAGTCTCTTCGGTTTGTCACCTGATTGACAGTTTATTAGATCTGTTACAGTTACTATGGCAACAGCTGTGGCGGAGGGATACAGAGCATGATTTTAAACTTACCGGACCATGGTATACATTATTATCATGTTATTTAAAGTCTTTCAGAGTAAGTTAGAGTCACTTCAGACGAATCTATAACATCAGGGAAATGAGCATCATTTCTATAACATGATTATATTTGTCAATATAGATCCTATAGATGAGGAGATCTTTATTGGACTCACAGCGGGGAAAGTCCAGTGTTGCAACACACAGCACAAGATAACAAATAAGAAAATATATTGTGGAGCCCTAGTATTAGTTTTGTTTGGGCGGCATGATGGCTGAGTGGTTAGCACTTCTTCTGGATTTGAATCCTGGTCGGAACCGGGTCTTTCTGAGTGGAGTTTGCATGTTCTCCCCGTGTCTGTGTAGGTTTCCTCCGGGTGCTCCGGTTTCGCCAACCACTAAAAACATGTAAAATAGGTCTGTGGCTCCTGTACTGGCCCCGCTCCCATCTCTGTGTGGAGTGACAGACTAATGCACACAAAAGTGCTTTTACTCTGGTCTGAGAAAGGCACTATATAAATAAACATTACTTACTTACTTTATGAGAAGTTAAAGTGAGAAGTTAAGTACAGAGGGGAAATGTCAGTTTTGCATCACACATACAGGACTAGGAGTAGTAAGAACACACAAGGGGAACACACACAGGACTAGGAGTAGTAAGAACACACAAGGGGAACACACACAGGACTAGGAGTAGTAAGAACACACAAGGGGAACACACACAGGACTAGGAGTAGTAAGAACACACAAGGGGAACACACACAGGACTAGGAGTAGTAAGAACACACAAGGGGAACACACAAGGGGAACACATACAGGACTAGGAGTAGTAAGAACACACAAGGGGAACACATACAGGACTAGGAGTAGTAAGAACACACAAGGGGAACACACACAGGACTAGGAGTAGTAAGAACACACAAGGGGAACACACACAGGACTAGGAGTAGTAAGAACACACAAGGGGAACACATACAGGACTAGGAGTAGTAAGAACACACAAGGGGAACACACACAGGACTAGGAGTAGTAAGAACACACAAGGGGAACACACAAGGGGAACACACACAGGACTAGGAGTAGTAAGAACACACAAGGGGAACACACACAGGACTAGGAGTAGTAAGAACACACAAGGGGAACACACACAGGACTAGGAGTAGTAAGAACACACAAGGGGAACACATACAGGACTAGGAGTAGTAAGAACACACAAGGGGAACACACACAGGACTAGGAGTAGTAAGAACACACAAGGGGAACACACACAGGACTAGGAGTAGTAAGAACACACAAGGGGAACACATACAGGACTAGGAGTAGTAAGAACACACAAGGGGAACACACACAGGACTAGGAGTAGTAAGGGGAACACACACAGGACTAGGAGTAGTAAGAACACACAAGGGGAACACACACAGGACTAGGAGTAGTAAGAACACACAAGGGGAACACACACAGGACTAGGAGTAGTAAGAACACACAAGGGGAACACACACAGGACTAGGAGTAGTAAGAACACACAAGGGGAACACACACAGGACTAGGAGTAGTAAGAACACACAAGGGGAACACACACAGGACTAGGAGTAGTAAGGGGAACACACACAGGACTAGGAGTAGTAAGAACACACAAGGGGAACACACACAGGACTAGGAGTAGTAAGAACACACAAGGGGAACACATACAGGACTAGGAGTAGTAAGAACACACAAGGGGAACACACACAGGACTAGGAGTAGTAAGAACACACAAGGGGAACACATACAGGACTAGGAGTAGTAAGAACACACAAGGGGAACACACACAGGACTAGGAGTAGTAAGAACACACAAGGGGAACACACAAGGGGAACACACACAGGACTAGGAGTAGTAAGGGGAACACATACAGAGATAAACGGCTGTAAATTCTTCTCAAACAGCTGTAGCAGAAGTTAGCGCAGAATGGCAGAGTATAAACTAGATAAAAGTGACAGTACATATGTTTTTTCCACTGTTTCTATGAAGATATGTCTGCGAGTGGTTCGGCTGCTTGTAAACAGAGCGGGAAGAACCCTCCGTGGAAAGAACAATCCCACAGAGAAAGATCTGCCAAGACTTTGAAACGAAAAAGGATTAATGGAAGAAAGACAGTATTACAGAAAGCACAGCATCCAAAAGTCTGACATCACCGTCGACACTTTGAACATCCCTCACAGACACATGAAGGTTGTTTTCAGGTCAAGTATTTATAGTTAAAATGAATAAAAAAGGCAATAATAATGCAGCAGTAACATGTTGTTGCGAAATCCCGTAAAACAAATATGAAAAAGCATTAGTAGCTTGGGGCTTTGGGGTTGTGAGTGGGAGCGAGACAATAAAATGATCCCTTTTGAAATGGCCTAATCCGATTTCTCCCATTAGCAGAGCGGCGGGACTTTAAATCCAGATGAAGAAGATGCAGAAAACAAGTAGTAGTGCAGTGGTCCCTGGTTTATCGCAAGGATGAGTTCTAAAAATAACACGAAATATAAAAGAAATCCCAGAAGTAGAAGCTGGTTTTAAGGCTGTAAAACTCACACACACTTTAGTTTATTTACAGCTGAAGTCACGACTGCTGAAGGGAGAGAGAGCAGAGAGAGAGCAGAGAGAGAGCAGAGAGAGAGCAGAGAGAGAGCAGAGAGAGAGACCAGAGAGAGAGCAGAGAGAGAGCAGAGAGAGAGCAGAGGGAGAGAGCAGAGAGAGAGCAGAGAGAGAGCAGAGAGAGAGCAGAGAGAGAGCAGAGAGAGAGAGAGAGCAGAGAGAGAGCAGAGAGAGAGAGAGAGTAGAGAGAGAACAGAGAGAGAGCAGAGAGAGAGCAGAGAGAGAGCAGAGGGAGAGAACAGAGAGAGAGCAGAGAGAGCAGAGAGAGAGCAGAGGGAGAGCAGAGAGAGAGCAGAGAGAGAGAGAGCAGAGAGAGAACAGAGAGAGAGCAGAGAGAGAGCAGAGAGAGAGCAGAGGGAGAGAGCAGAGAGAGAGCAGAGAGAGAGCAGAGAGAGACCAGAGAGAGACCAGAGAGAGACCAGAGAGAGACCAGAGAGAGACCAGAGAGAGACCAGAGAGAGACCAGAGAGAGACCAGAGAGAGGGACCAGAGAGAGACCAGAGAGAGAGAGCAGAGAGAGCAGAGAGAGAGAGAGCAGAGAGAGAGCAGAGGGAGAGAGCAGAGAGAGAGCAGAGAGAGACTAGAGCGAGGCCAGAGAGAGACCAGAGAGAGACCAGAGAGAGACCAGAGAGAGACCAGAGAGAGACCAGAGAGAGAGCAGAGAGAGAGCAGAGAGAGACCAGAGAGAGAGACCAGAGAGAGACCAGGGAGAGAGACCAGAGAGAGACCAGAGAGAGACCAGAGAGAGACCAGAGAGAGACCAGAGAGAGAGCAGAGAGAGACCAGAGAGAGAGCAGAGAGAGAGCAGAGAGAGACCAGAGAGAGAGACCAGAGAGAGACCAGAGAGAGAGCAGAGAGAGAGAGACCTGAGAGAGAGACCAGAGAGAGAGAGACTGTTAGAGCAGTTTCCTGGTTGTATTGTGCCTTTGCAGAGCAGCCTGAGTTTATACGGTCTCATTGTGAACACGTTGCCAAATACAATAAATAAAACACAAAACGTAAGAAACAGTGATGAGTTTTAAAACGACACGACCACAGCTCATTTGGCAACACAACTATTCACTCATTCCTGGTTTTACACACCATACACACACACATGATACACACACCATACACACACACATGATACACACACCATACACACGCCATACACACAGACATGATACACACACAAGATACACACACCATACACACGCCATACACACACACACACATGAAACACACACCATACACACACACACATGATACACACACACCATACACATACCATATACACACCATACACACACACACACACACATGATACACACACCATACACACACACACACACGAAACACACACCATACACGCACACATGATACACACACACCATACACACACAGGAGGAGGTGGACCAAGGAGAGCGCACACAGAGTGGTTCCATGTGCGTTACGATTGTGTTACGCTCTGTTTCTTATCGAGTCGTCGTATGTGCTTCAATAATCAGTGTTTATGGTCACACACACACATCTGAGGTCTATGGTCACACACACACATCTGACGTTTATGGTCACACACACATCTGAGGTCTATGGTCACACACACATCTGAGGTCTATGGTCACACACACATCTGAGGTCTATGGTCACACACACATCTGAGGTCTATGGTCACACACACATCTGAGGTCTATGGTCACACACACATCTGAGGTCTATGGTCACACACACATCTGAGGTCTATGGTCACACACACACATCTGAGGTTTATGGTCACGCACACATCTGAGGTCTATGGTCACACACACATCTGAGGTCTATGGTCACACACACATCTGAGGTATATGGTCACACACACATCTGAGGTCTATGGTCACACACACATCTGAGGTTTATGGTCACACACACATCTGAGGTTTATGGTCACACACACATCTGAGGTTTATGGTCACACACACATCTGAGGTTTATGGTCACACACACATCTGAGGTTTATGGTCACACACACATCTGAGGTCTATGGTCACACACACATCTGAGGTCTATGGTCACACACACATCTGAGGTCTATGGTCACACACACATCTGAGGTTTATGGTCACACACACATCTGAGGTTTATGGTCACACACACATCTGAGGTCTATGGTCACACACACATCTGAGGTCTATGGTCACACACACATCTGAGGTTTATGGTCACACACACATCTGAGGTCTATGGTCACACACACATCTGAGGTTTATGGTCACACACACATCTGAGGTCTATGGTCACACACACATCTGAGGTTTATGGTCACACACACATCTGAGGTCTATGGTCACACACACATCTGAGGTCTATGGTCACACACACATCTGAGGTCTATGGTCACACACACATCTGAGGTCTATGGTCACACACACATCTGAGGTCTATGGTCACACACACATCTGAGGTTTATGGTCACACACACATCTGAGGTCTATGGTCACACACACATCTGAGGTTTATGGTCACACACACATCTGAGGTCTATGGTCACACACACATCTGAGGTCTATGGTCACACACACATCTGAGGTCTATGGTCACACACACATCTGAGGTCTATGGTCACACACACATCTGAGGTTTATGGTCACACACACATCTGAGGTCTATGGTCACACACACATCTGAGGTCTATGGTCACACACACATCTGAGGTCTATGGTCACACACACATCTGAGGTCTATGGTCACACACACATCTGAGGTTTATGGTCACACACACATCTGAGGTCTATGGTCACACACACATCTGAGGTCTATGGTCACACACACATCTGAGGTCTATGGTCACACACACATCTGAGGTTTATGGTCACACACACATCTGATCTCCAGAGGGAAATCTGGAGATCAAGCGTGACTTCAGCGTAAACAATCACGGCGGACGAAGAGGATGCAGTGGAGATAGTTTGCAGTTTGTTTTTAACAGAGAAAAAGTGTTTTCAAAGGAAAAGGCGACGGTCAAAGAAAAGGAGACAACGTGAGCTTGGACTAGAAATATTTATGTCATTGACTGTTATGATTTTTTCATGGTGTTTCCTCGCCGCCTCGTCACCTCGTCACCTGATTGGCTACACACCGCAGTCATGGCAACTCGTCGGTCCCCAACACCAAACAAAGATAAATCAGGCCAAAACAACCCAAAATGTTGGATATCCATTATTTGAGATCGGAGCATTCCCAAAGTCCTTCTGAGCGACGCAGTCTTAACACTCCACACATGGAAACTACATCAGATTTTTTTACAAAAATCAGAGCGTTCTTAAGATTGTTGTTAGGGGTAAATCGGGTCTTAAATCGGGTCTTAAATCGGGTCTTAAATAGGATCTTAAATCGGGTCTTAAATTGGGTCTTAAATAGGATCTTAAATCGGGTCTTAAATCGGGTCTTAAATAGGATCTTAAATCGGGTCTTAAATAGGGTCTTAAATAGGATCTTAAATTGGGTCTTAAATTGGGTCTTAAATCGGGTCTTAAATAGGATCTTAAATCGGGTCTTAAATAGGGTCTTAAATAGGATCTTAAATCGGGTCTTAAATCGGGTCTTAAATAGGATCTTAAATAGGGTCTTAAATAGGGTCTTAAATAGGATCTTAAATCGGGTCTTAAATAGGGTCTTAAATAGGATCTTAAATCGGGTCTTAAATCGGGTCTTAAATAGGATCTTAAATAGGGTCTTAAATAGGGTCTTAAATAGGATCTTAAATCGGGTCTTAAATAGGGTCTTAAATAGGATCTTAAATAGGATCTTAAATAGGGTCTTAAATCGGGTCTTAAATCGGGTCTTAAATCGGGTCTTAAATTGGGTCTTAAATCGGGTCTTAAATCGGGTCTTAAATAGGATCTTAAAGAGGGTCTTAAATCGGGTCTTAAATCGGATCTTAAATCGGGTCTTAAATCGGGTCTTAAATCGGGTCTTAAATTGGGTCTTAAATCGGGTCTTAAATAGAATCTTAAAGAGGGTCTTAAATCGGGTCTTAAATCGGATCTTAAATCGGGTCTGAAATCGGGTCTTAAATAGGATCTTAAATAGGGTCTTAAATCGGGTCTTAAATCGGATCTTAAATCGGGTCTTAAATCGGGTCTTAAATCGGGTCTTAAATCGGGTCTTAAATCGGGTCTTAAATCGGGTCTTAAATCGGGTCTTAAATCGGGTCTTAAATCGGCGTCATTATCCTGCCGTGTGAACCAGGCTTAATGTACAAGAGCTGAGGGAGAAATGTCAAAATAAAACTCCAAATTCTCAAATAGTCAGTTGTAAATCAATATATTTTAGGCAAAGTCAGTAATAGTCATTGCTGCAGGACGTGAAGAAGGAAGGACCAAAGGTAAAAGTAGTATCCATAAGTATTATTCATAGTCCTTTGAATATGATGGTACAACACACGTCTACAGTGGATACAGTCGACTCATTCATATCGTCCCCTTGATAAACACATTTCTGGGTTGGGGGCTGACTCTCATCAACGACACAGCCTTGATCTTTCAGGGGGGGCTTTAGGCAAAGTGGGGAGAAGTGTCTTGCTCAAGGACACAACTATACAATGTTTAACGTACTGTGTTTCTTCATGATTTAAATGTGTGATTTGTAGTGGGGCAACAGTGGCTCAGTGTGTAGAGCTTTGGCCAAGTCAGTGAAGGTTGTGGGTTCAAGTCCACCGTAAGACCTACTTCACAACTCCCACTGATGTCTGCTGCCGTCGTGTCCTTGGGCAAGACACTTAACCCCACTTTGCCTGAAGCCCCCGCTGAAAGATCTCAGCACCTGCAGGAGGATCAGTGCTCTGACTGCCACCCCCCGACCCAGAAGTGGATTAAGGGGAAGAAGATGGGTGAATGGATGTGTGATGAGTGTGATTTGAGTTGCCCGTGGTACAAACATATAACAGAGTCTGTGTAAAAGTATATATTTAAGGTTAAAAAGTGAAACAAACAGAAGCAGAAGTGTCCGACTGAGGAAAGAGAATGAAAATACCCTCTTTCCACCTCGTGCTGCAGACTAAGCCTCTTCACAATCCTGATAAGCAAATGAAAGGCTAAATGATGAGTTACTGCGCACCTTGGTGGAATGGCTCTTAATTGATCCAATAAGACCATTAACAGTTTGTGCGAGATGAGAAAGCCCCAGCGCCGCTTACAGTTCTGCAGGAGCCATCAATAGCAGCGCTGCTAAAGAGACGCTCCTAAATTCAGACAAATGCATCCTCCTGCTCTTATATTAAACTGGGGCTTAGCCAGCAGCCCCGCAAAGTGCAAACGACTGAAATCCACAGCGAAAACAGCCAGATGAGCCGAAAACAACTGTGTGGGCTGAAATCAATGAGAAAAATGGTGAGGTTGGCAGCAAAAGTTAATGTGGAAAACACAAACTATGAAACAAATGGAATGGACTCGATTAAACTGTCCACGAAGGTGTTTATGGATCAGGAAGTGAGTTTATATTCTGCATTTTACAGACCGACACCACCAGGCCTTCTCCACAGACTCCCACTGAGGTCTGCTGCCGCTGTGTCCTTGAGCAAGACACTGAACCCCACTTTGCCTGATGCGCTTGTTGAAAGATCACAGCTGGTGCCAATTTTTCTTTGTGATATGGCTGAGTAGTTAGCACTCTCGCTTCTCAGCAAGAAGATCCTGGGTTTGAATCCCGGTCCGAACAGGGTCTTTCTGAGTGGGGTTTGCATGTTCTCCCCGTGTCTGCGTGGGTTTCCTCTGGGTGCTCCGGTTTCCACTACTATTAACACTTTAAATATTCACTCCTTGAAGGAAGCAATGCAATTTGTTTTTGATTTTCTAAGATGTAAGCGCATTAACATCACAAATAATTAGTATTTATGTATTTGTTTACTTATTGAACCCTTTTTTTTTTTTTATTAAAGGCCTCCACAAAAACGTTGAGATTCAGTAATATAAACACCCCAATGAGGTAGATTTAATTTCCAAGCTTCACGTAGATCAAAAGTGATCCACCAAATGGTTGAGGACACCTGGAGATGGTCCCTGGATGCTGTTACCACGGCAACCACTGCTCCTGACAGACGCTCAGTGGTATCTGCAGGATGGGTCAAATGCAGAGAAGAAGAAGAAGGTACTTTATTCATCCCACAATGAGGATATTTCAGTTTGACGAATACACAAATAAACATCAAGGCATTCAGCAAATATTACTTCCTCATAGGCGAAGTGGGTAAAGTGTCTTGCCTAAGGACACAACAACAACAGACGTTCAGGCTCAAAGGCCAATGCTCTACCAACTGAACCACTGTGAAAGAGTGCACTTTTATATTTACATTCCAAACGTAAAGCCGGCCGCTGGTGTGATTCCGAGGCGTTGTCCCTAACCCTGAGCTGAGATTCATGAGGCCGTTGCGCTTCTCCTAACCTCAGCGTCTTCACACGTGCATAAAGCATACGCCCAGAGACAGACGGAGAGGAGTTATCGCCGTAGTTGGTTCATTTATCCCCCATCGAGAGCTCCCTCCAAAGGCAGGAAACCATCCATGTCTCGCTCTTCCAGATGGAGAAGGGCCGTTAACGTCGCGCACAAACACTGACGGAAGAGAAAACTAAAACATCTCTGAGTCTGGATTTTCTACGATGCATCAGGCCAAGGATGCTAAAGCTAGGTACTTATACTAGCTTCTTTATTATGCTAAAGCTAGATACTTATACTAGCTTCTTTATTATGCTAAAGCTAGGTACTTATACTAGCTTCTTTATTATGCTAAAGCTAGATACTTATACTAGCTTCTTTATTATGCTAAAGCTAGATACTTATACTAGCTTCTTTATTATGCTAAAGCTAGATACTTATACTAGCTTCTTTATTATGCTAAAGCTAGATACTTATACTGTAGGGAGGTGGCAGTCAGAGTCCACAGGAGGCTTCAGGCAAAGTGGGGTTAAGTGTCTTTCCCAAGGACACAACTGAAGACCCAAAATAAAAAAATATAAAAATCAGACTGTACAATAAGTCACTTTAAGTCACTAATGCACTAGGACTGAAAAACTTGCTGCTGTTGCCACTCTTTCTAATTATTTTTATTGTACATAATTATATCCTGCACAGTCTATATTTATTCTTGGGCAAGACACTTAACCCCACTTTGCCTGAAGCCCCCGCTGAAAGATCTCAGCTCCTGTGGACTCAGCACCTGCAGGAGGTTCAGTGAGGGGCTGGTGCTCTGTGGACTGGGTGCAGCTCTGGCCACCCCCCTGACCCAGAAATGGATTAAGGGGAAGAAGATGGATGGATGGATGCTTCACACTTCTGTCTTTTGCACAAATCTGAGTGATTCTGTCTGTGCCAAACGTCCATCAGAGATCTATACAGTCTGTCTTATCTTATCAGTGGTAAATCCTCCATAACATACAGTAATTACATGTTAATAATCTGTTCCTCTTTCTCTCACTGCTCAGAGCTGAGACATGTTCAGACGTGTTCAGACGTGTTCAGACGTGTTCAGACGTGTTGTTCAGACGTGTTGTTCAGACGTGTTCAGACGTGTTGTTCAGACGTGTTCAGACGTGTTGTTCAGACGTGTTCAGACGTGTTCAGACGTGTTCAGACGTGTTGTTCAGACGTGTTGTTCAGACGTGTTCAGACGTGTTCAGACGTGTTCAGACGTGTTGTTCAGACGTGTTCAGACGTGTTCAGACGTGTTCAGACGTGTTGTTCAGACGTGTTCAGACGTGTTCAGACGTGTTGTTCAGACGTGTTGTTCAGACGTGTTCAGACGTGTTCAGACGTGTTCAGACGTGTTCAGACGTGTTGTTCAGACGTGTTCAGACGTGTTCAGACGTAGTAATTAATGTTTATTTATATACCGCCTTTCACAGACCAGAGTCTCAAAGCGGTTTACAATTGTTATTTTTGGGCATTTGTCTCTCACTCCACACAGAGATGGGAGCGGGGTCGCCGAACAGGAGGCGCATGCCAGAACTATTGTACATATTTTTAGTGGTAGGGGAAACCGGAGTACCCGGAGGAAACCTACGCAGACACGGGGAGAACATGCAAACTCCACTCAGAAAGGCCCTGGTCCGACCGGGATTCGAACCCAGGACCTTCTTGCTGAGAGACGAGAGTGCTATCCACTCTGCCACCGTGCCGCAGTCGTGAGACAGGTTAGTTTTACCCTACTGATGATGTGTTGTTGCAATAGTAATCCTGCCGTGTTGTTCAGACGTGTTGTTCAGACGTGTTCAGACGTGTTCAGACGTGTTCAGACGTGTTCAGACGTGTTCAGACGTGTTGTTCAGACGTGTTCAGACGTGTTCAGACGTGTTCAGACGTGTTCAGACGTGTTCAGACGTGTTGTTCAGACGTGTTCAGACGTGTTCAGACGTGTTGTTCAGACGTGTTGTTCAGACGTGTTCAGACGTGTTCAGACGTGTTGTTCAGACGTGTTCAGACGTGTTCAGACGTGTTCAGACGTGTTGTTCAGACGTGTTCAGACGTGTTCAGACGTGTTCAGACGTGTTGTTCAGACGTGTTCAGACGTGTTCAGACGTGTTCAGACGTGTTGTTCAGACGTGTTCAGACGTGTTCAGACGTGTTCAGACGTGTTCATCTGTTTCCTGATTCTCTCCGGTCCAAACAAACACCTTCTTCAGCTGATCCGAGCTGAGTCCTGTTTCTTATTCATCATTGTCATTGTTTTTCCCGTAGCGGCCCCTGCGGCCCCTGCGGCCCCTGCGGCCCTTGCGTTGCCGCCTGTATGAAGTGACTCCTGTGCTAACCCTCTACCTCGCCGCTGTCTCCGGCTGACAGACCTGCTCTCAGGAGAGATGACCCAGAAGAGGAAATGGACGCCGTGTGACAGAATGAGTGGCAGAGCGGAAACCTTAAGCTTCCTCTTCCTCCAGCCGCTCGTGCAGCCACAAAGACAGCTCAGCGGAAGACTGCGACAATAATTGGGTTTTATATTTTATATGTGGGTTTTTGGACTAATCTAACTGTGTTTTTTCATAGGATTACCCAATTTATTCTACTTCAAAATAACGTTTTTCTAGTGTTTTGTTTGTTTATACTGTTCATTTTCACGCCTTGAACCTCATAGAAAGCAATGTTATTTTGTCTTCTTTGATTTTTAAGATGTTGGAGCTATAATAATAACACACAACAGACCCTTGTTTAAAAATTATAGGCTTTTACAAAATGGTGGAAGTGTTAAAACCGAGTGATGGAGATTCCCCAAAGAGGGAGATTTCAGTAAGATTCAAACACATTTAGGGAGTCAAAAAGTGATCCATTAAAGGGTTAAAGTAACAAAATGCAACACACACACACACAGACAGATACAGACACACACACACACACACGGACAGATACAGATACAGACACACACACACAGACAGATACAGACATACACACACACACAGACAGATACAGACACACACACACACACACACAGACAGATACAGACACACGCACACATACAGACACAGACACACACACACAGACCCAGTCTATCACACGGTAAATGGAGTTGGAGGCTCACTGTGGTGTGGATGGATGAGGGGCAGCAGGGGGCAGCAGGGAGCAGCAGGGGGCAGCACGGGGCAGCAGGGGGCAGCACGGGGCAGCAGGGGCAGCACGGGGCAGCAGGGGGCAGCAGGGGGCAGCACGGGGGCAGCAGGGGGCAGCACGGGGCAGCAGGGGCAGCAGCACGGGGGCAGCAGGGGGCAGCAGGGGGCGCAGCACGGGGGCAGCAGGGGCAGCAGGGGGCAGCAGGGGGCAGCACGGGGGCAGCACGGGGCAGCAGGGGGCAGCAGGGGGCAGCAGGGGGCAGCACGGGGGCAGCAGGGGGCAGCACGGGGCAGCAGGGGGCAGCAGGGGCAGCGGGGCAGCAGGGGGCAGCAGGGGGCAGCAGGGGGCAGCAGGGGGCAGCAGGGGGCAGCAGGGGGCAGGGGCAGCAGGGGGCAGCACGGGGCAGCAGGGGGCAGCAGGGGGCAGCAGGGGGCAGCAGGGGGCAGCAGGGGCAGCAGGGGCAGCAGGGGGCAGCAGGGGGCAGCAGGGGGCAGCAGGGGGCAGCAGGGGGCAGCAGGGGCAGCAGGGGGCAGCAGGGGGCAGCACGGGGCAGCAGGGGGCAGCACGGGGCAGCAGGGGGCAGCAGGGGGCAGCACGGGGCAGCAGGGGGCAGCACGGGGCAGCAGGGGGCAGCAGGGGGCAGCAGGGGGCAGCAGGGGGCAGCAGGGGGCAGCAGGGGCAGCAGGGGGCAGCACGGGGCAGCAGGGGGCAGCACGGGGCAGCAGGGGGCAGCAGGGGGCAGCAGGGGGCAGCACGGGGCAGCAGGGAGCAGCAGGGGGCAGCAGGGGGCAGCAGGGAGCAGCAGGGGGCAGCAGGGGGCAGCAGGGAGCAGCAGGGGGCAGCAGGGGGCAGCAGGGGGCAGCACGGGGCAGCAGGGGGCAGCAGGGGGCAGCAGGGGGCAGCAGGGGGCAGCAGGGGGCAGCAGGGGGCAGCAGGGGGCAGCAGGGAGCAGCAGGGAGCAGCAGGGGGCAGCACGGGGCAGCACGGGGCAGCAGGGGGCAGCAGGGGGCAGCACGGGGCAGCACGGGGCAGCAGGGGGCAGCAGGGAGCAGCAGGGGGCAGCAGGGGGCAGCAGGGAGCAGCAGCACGGCCTGGCCTGGCCTGGCAGGGCACTTGGCAGCCTGGGGTGAGTCTGAGGATGGTCCGCTCAGCAGGACTCCCACAGACGCCTCTGATGCATTAATACTGTCCACAAACCAGTGCGACGACTGCTCATATCGCTCCTGCTCAGCCCGTGTGAAAGCAGACGATCAGAGGACAGACACGTGCACAAAGGCACAAAGGCAGCCGTCACACCGCGGCAAAGTCTAATCTAGATCCGGAAAACGGTTCAAACGCCTTCAGCCGAATGGAACCACACACTTCAGTCATGTGAGCTCTTGACATTAACCCTGCGTCTGTTCAGTGGACTTCAGAAATAGTCAAATATACAGACCATTATCATGCTAACGCTAGAGGTGGTATACTAGCTTCTTTATTATGCTAAAGCTAGATTTTATACTAGCTTCTTTATTATGCTAAAGCTAGAGATGTTATACTAGAAAATACTGCATATTTTTTTTAACCTCTTAACACCCGCCTCATTTTGGCTCGTGCACAAAAGTTGGGCAAACCCAAATGTCTTTGCTTATTTAAAAACACATCTTACATCTCACATGCTTGTGTGACATTTTAAAGCTAGAGCCTTCTAGTTTATGTAAAAAAAAACACTAAAATAATGTTTGTCATTCCTATTTCCCTCTGCATCCTTTGAAGTTTGGGAAAAAAAAACAATTTTTTTAGCCTCGCCTAACATTTTCAATTTCTAAAGGCCCTAAAAAAGGCATAGTTCATTGTAAGTTCACAATATTCAAACCCTGTGGCACAAATTGTGCACAATTTGGCACAAATTGTGCCAAATATCTTTACTGACATTTAATCATCATAAAAACAATATTTTTTATTATTGGTACTTATAAGTTACTAATCTATGTGTTTTTTTTTTTTTTTTTAGGTCAAAGTTATTTTTTTAATTTAATTCATTGCAGCTTCGAGAGCGTCTTTTGGCTGCCATTACGCACAATTCTACAGGCACAAATTAAGACAGGACACCATTGTCCCACCCCTTGCTCGAAAGCTTTCCTCATTGGCTACACGGACATGTCAATCAAAAATCCCGGAAATAGAAGCAAACAAGAAGGGACAACAACAAAGATCAGTGATCCATGCGCAAACAGCAGCGCTAGCTGTACTCACGGGAGCTCTTGCAGACCCAAAAATTGGTCTAGCTTTTCAGGAGTAGTCTCATTTGAAAGATAAGGAGCTAAGGAACACGTAGATACCAGATGTCCGGGTGAAAAACAAAGCTAAAAGTCCGTTAAAAGTGAAAGAGAAACATCTGTGCTCTTTTTTTTCGTTTTTTTCGCTAAAGATAAATGCACATTTTTGGATTATTTCTGCAGAATGGATTTTACTTTGGGTAATACAAGTAAGGGATAACGTATATTACGCAAGCAGACCCCTCCGCTGCGCGTCGGGTTCCGCTTCGCCCTGTCGGTACTTATTTTCCGATAATGACCTGCGTAATATACGTTATCCCGCTTATTATACGGCTTTATACCAACAGAACACACAACATAAACTTCAGTCCACTTTTAGGAATGCCGAAAGGTTTATTTAATGACAGAAAATAAAATAGTTCCCAAAGGTTTTCCCGTGGCTATGCTAGTAACAGTTAGGCTAGGCAACTTCCAAACTAGAACTCTCTGGAACTGCATGAAAACTGAACACAGAATCCTGAACATCAGCGGTGAGTGACCCAAACATAAACTTAACCTAAATCCATAATTCCATCCTCTGCAAATGTTCATAAAATGTGCCGTATCTACTTCCGGGTTTTTCGGGATCGCCTTTTCTCACATTACATCAGTGTTTTTGTCATGAAAACGTAAACGGAAAATTCTGAAAACTTCCGTGCACTTGTATTAAGACTGGATATGTATAAATTACTCTCCGATTAACATTTCATTGCGTTGATTGATTGGCATTTGCGTTTATTGAGCGGCCGAAACAACTTCCGGGTTTTTCACGATCGCTTTTTGACGCAGAGAAATAGTATTTTTGTCATGAAGACAAGACCAGAAAATTCTGAAAATGTCCGTGCACGTGTGTGAAGAATGTATATGTATAAGTATTCTCCGATTAACATTTAAGTGTGTTGATTGAGCGTGGCTAGCTCAGGAGTGGCCGGAACTACTTGCGGAGTTATCCACGCATTTGAAATACAAGCAGAGAGTGCGTTGCCAAAGGGCAGCGGTCATTATTGTTTTGAGAGGTCCGTTATAGAAAATAATGACCGGTAGAACGTTTTGAAATTACATTCAAATCAATGGAGCGTTCTCCTGCTGCTGTGAGGAGCCGTGTAATAAGTGGATGTAATTTTCCTTTGGACTGTTCCAGAGAGAATGATGTATTGCAAGCTGGGAGGAGCGCTGATTTATTTGTACAGCACAAGCCCAAAGGTAAAAAACTATTTCGGAATTGATTTATTTTGTGCCCACATTATGTGTTATATCTTTTGAATGCAAAGTCTGATGTAGTTTACACTTGTATATAAATGTAGATAAGAAAATAAGCTTTAAAATGATATACAGCTTTTGGGGTTTGGTGTTCAAAATACATCTGCTATTGCCAGCAGAACATTTAAAAACATAAAAACGGCACGCCGGCGTGCCGGTGGGTGTTATAGGGCGACACGGTGGCTAAGTGGTAAGCACACTCACATCTCAGCAAGAAGGTCCTGGGTTCAAACTTCAAATCCCGGTTGGAACAGGGTCTCTATGAGTGAAGTTTGCATGTTCTCCCTGTGTCTGTATAGGTTTCCTCCAGGTGCTCCAGTTTCTCCTACCACTAAAAACATGCCCAACAGGTAAATCCAATAGTCCTGACCAAGCCGAGCATCCACATCTGGAGATTGGTTCCCGAGGCGCTGTTGCTACGGCGACCGCTGCTCTTGGTACATTTTCTTCAGATGTTTTTCCTATTGTTCTGTAACTGGTGATGCAACACTGTATTTAATAAATAGTCAAAACAGATCAGTCAATTATCAGTAAACAGACCATATAAAAACGTATTCTGATTTGGAATGATAAAAGGTTATATAATATTAAAAGATAAGGTAGGATTTGTAATGAAAAATGCAGTAAAGAGGAGATAAAATTGTATATATCGGTACAACAGGCAGGACTAATGCAGTGTAAGTCTTTAACTAAATAATGTGAAGATTCTGCAGGACTGGCCTGGACTGGACTGGACTGGACTCTGGACTCTGGACTTAGTGGCATAGTTAGTTTTTAGAAAGCACTTGTATTAGGACCCTTGTATT
Source organism: Knipowitschia caucasica (assembly GCA_964034765.1). Lineage (NCBI taxonomy): Eukaryota > Metazoa > Chordata > Actinopteri > Gobiiformes > Gobiidae > Knipowitschia > Knipowitschia caucasica. Next base: position 2,175,299 of record OZ035829.1, on the reverse strand, counting down.
CACTTCATCTTCATCCTTTCACAGACCAGAATCACAAAGACCTTTACAATTGTTGACATTAGTCTCTCTCTCCTCACAGAGATGGAGCAGGAACAAACAGGAAGTGCATGTCAGAACTAATGTACATGTTTTTAGAAGTAGGGGAAATCCAGAGCAACCGGAGGAAACCTACACAGACATGGGGAGAACATGCAAACTCCTCTCAGAAAGGCCCTGTTTAGAAAGGTCCATTGCCATCCCAACCCAACCCTCTGGAACTCACTCCCAAACTCTAAAATCAGTCTCAAAACCCATCTGTATACCACTTTTATTCACAATGTGTCCAAAAAAGCACTATACAAGTTTGAAGCAAGTTATTTTTAATGTATAATTTCCAAATCCATAAACTCAATTCTTTTAAGACTCCGTACAAACTTTTATAACACCATACAAATAAGAATTGACTGTATATTAATAATTGCGCTGTACATAAACATGCCACAACAGAGCAGTATAACTATGTCTTACCATGATCCTGTTGCATAAGTTTTCACACAGTCTGAGCCTCAAGCCACGCCCCTTTTCCCGCACATGCATCTCCGCAGCTAACTCCGAATAAGCTTGTTTACTTGTCTGGATTTACCGCGCCTGTTCTGTATTCTCATGCCCCAGAAAGCCCACACAACTGGAGATGGATTCCCAGCATTTGCATATTCATTGAGAGGTTACCGAGGTGGATTTACGTTTGGATTACTGCAAATAGAAACGCAGAGTTGCTTTGGAACAGGGCTGTCAAACTCATTTTGGTTGAGGGCCGAATACTAAATGAAAGGGCTGGTCAGGGGCTGAAAGAAGAAGTGGGTTTAATTTATTATACGTTTTTATAATATGAAGGTATCTATATATATGACTTGTTTATAAAATAGTTAGATTGGATACTCTTTTATGATTAGACTTAGTTCAGTTCCTGTGGACTGAACCAAAACTGGACCAAAACTGGACCAAATATTGAAGCTATAGAGGAAGATTATCTACTTCCGGATGGATCATCAAGACTATTGCTCCTCCCAACTGTCAATCATTCTGGTGATAAGTGCTCGTCAAATAAGACCAGAGAGTTTTGTTCCAAAAGTGGAGAAGGCGGTTCTTCAATGCTGCTATTTAATATAATAATTTTAATTCATCTCAAGGGCCGCTGGAAATGGTCTTGCGGGCCGGGTGTGGCACTTGGGCCTTGACTTTGACACCTGTGCTTTAGAACCTGCAGAATCTTGGCATTGTCTGGGCCCGCTTTATCCCCGTCCCGTCCAGACTAAAAGGCTGTCATAACAAAGTGAGCCACCGGTGAGGAATATACTGGACTAAGCTAATTCAGTTGATTGTAAAATTGGCGTATGGGTGATCGGTCATTAGCTTCTCGACAGGCTGTTTGCAGAGTGCTCCATAACCTTTGTCCACAGGGGCTGTCCGGGAGCGAGCAGGTTAGCCAAGCCTGGAAGAGCTAATAGCCACATCGCTGCCAATGCTAAGTGATTTGTCTTTGCTCGGCGACAGGCTGTAGATGCCTCAAGGACAGAGACAGCTCCAACTATGAAATTGGCCTAACAAGCACCTGACAAAAACGGTAATGATAGCCTGAGGAGGGTGTCCGCTGTGCAGGCACTGAGGAGGCACCGAGGAGGCACCGAGGAGGCACCGAGGAGGCACCGAGGAGGCAGAGGAGGCACCGAGGAGGCAGCGAGGAGGCACCAAGGAGGCAGAGGAGGCACCGAGGAGGCACAGAGGAGGCAGAGGAGGCACCGAGGAGGCAGAGGAGGCACCGAGGAGGCGCAGAGGAGGCACCGAGGAGGCGCAGAGGAGGCACCGAGGAGGCAGCGAGGAGGCACCGAGGAGGCACCGAGGAGGCAGAGGAGGCACCTAGGAGGCACCGAGGAGGCAGAGGAGGCACCGAGGAGGCAGAGGAGGCACCGAGGAGGCAGAGACGGCACCGAGGAGGCACCGAGGAGGCAGAGGAGGCACCGAGGAGGCACCGCAGAGGCACCGAGGAGGCACCGAGGAGGCACAGAGGAGGCAGTGAGGAGGCACCGAGGAGGCACCGCAGAGGCACCGAGGAGGCAGCGAGGAGGCAGTGAGGAGGCACCGAGGAGGCAGCGAGGAGGCAGAGGAGGCACCGCAGAGGCACCGAGGAGGCACCGCAGAGGCACCGAGGAGGCAGAGGAGGCACCGAGGAGGCACCGAGGAGGCAGCGGGGAGACAGCAAGGAGGCAGCGAGGAAGCACCAAGGAGGAACCGAGGAGGCAGCGAGGAGGCAGTGAGGAGGCAGCAGAGGAGGCACCGAGGAGGCACCGAGGAGGCACCGAGGAGGCACCGAGGAGGCACCGAGGAGGCACCGAGGAGGCAGAGGAGGCACCGAGGAGGCACCGAGGAGGCACCGAGGAGGCAGAGGAGGCACCAAGGAGGCACCGAGGAGGCACCGAGGAGGCACCGCAGAGGCACCGAGGAGGCAAAGAGGAGGCAGCGAGGAGGCACAGAGGAGGCAGTGAGGAGGCAGTGAGGAGGCAGAGGAGGCACCGAGGAGGCACCGCAGAGGCACCGAGGAGGCAAAGAGGAGGCAGCGAGGAGGCAGCGAGGAGGGCAGCGAGGAAGCAGCGAGGAAGCACCAAGGAGGAACCGAGGAGGAACCGAGGAGGCAGCGAGGAGGCAGCGAGGAGGCAGCGAGGAGGCAGCGAGGAGGCAGCGAGGAGGCACCGCAGAGGCACCGAGGAGGCACCGCAGAGGCACCGAGGAGGCACCGAGGAGGCACCGAGGAGGCAGTGAGGAGGCACCAAGGAGGCACCGAGGAGGCACCGAGGAGGCAGAGGAGGCACCGAGGAGGCACCGAGGAGGCACCGAGGAGGCAGAGGAGGCACCAAGGAGGCACCGAGGAGGCACCGAGGAGGCACCGCAGAGGCACCGAGGAGGCAAAGAGGAGGCACCGAGGAGGCAAAGAGGAGGCAGCGAGGAGGCACAGAGGAGGCAGTGAGGAGGCAGTGAGGAGGCAGAGGAGGCACCGAGGAGGCACCGCAGAGGCACCGAGGAGGCAAAGAGGAGGCAGCGAGGAGGCAGCGAGGAGGCAGCGAGGAAGCAGCGAGGAAGCACCAAGGAGGAACCGAGGAGGAACCGAGGAGGCAGCGAGGAGGCAGCGAGGAGGCAGCGAGGAGGCACCGCAGAGGCACCGAGGAGGCACCGCAGAGGCACCGAGGAGGCACCGAGGAGGCACCGAGGAGGCAGTGAGGAGGCAGCCGAGGAGGCACCAAGGAGGCACCGAGGAGGCACCGAGGAGGCAGAGGAGGCACCGAGGAGGCACCGAGGAGGCACCGAGGAGGCACCGAGGAGGCACCGAGGAGGCAGAGGAGGCACCAAGGAGGCACCGAGGAGGCACCGAGGAGGCACCGCAGAGGCACCGAGGAGGCAAAGAGGAGGCAGCGAGGAGGCACAGAGGAGGCAGTGAGGAGGCAGTGAGGAGGCAGAGGAGGCACCGAGGAGGCACCGCAGAGGCACCGAGGAGGCACCGCAGAGGCACCGAGGAGGCAAAGAGGAGGCAGCGAGGAGGCAGCGAGGAGGCAGCGAGGAAGCAGCGAGGAAGCACCAAGGAGGAACCGAGGAGGAACCGAGGAGGCAGCGAGGAGGCACCGCAGAGGCACCGAGGAGGCACCGAGGAGGCACCGAGGAGGCACCGAGGAGGCACCGAGGAGGCACCGAGGAGGCAGTGAGGAGGCAGCGAGGAGGCACCGAGGAGGCACCGCAGAGGCACCGAGGAGGCACCGAGGAGGCACCGAGGAGGCAGTGAGGAGGCACCGAGGAGGCAGAGGAGGCACCAAGGAGGCACCGAGGAGGCACCGAGGAGGCACCGCAGAGGCACCGAGGAGGCAAAGAGGAGGCAGCGAGGAGGCACAGAGGAGGCAGTGAGGAGGCACCAAGGAGGCAGAGGAGGCACCGAGGAGGCAGAGGAGGCACCGAGGAGGCAGAGGAGGCACCGAGGAGGCACCGAGGAGGCAGAGGAGGCACCGAGGAGGCACCGAGGAGGCACCGCAGAGGCAGCGAGGAGGCAAAGAGGAGGCAGCGAGGAGGCACAGACGAGGCAGCGAGGAGGCAGCGAGGAGGCAGCGAGGAGACAGCGAGGAGGCAGCGAGGAGACAGCGAGGAGGCACCGAGGAGGCACCGAGGAGGCAGAGGAGGCACCGAGGAGGCACCGAGGAGGCACCGCAGAGGCACCGCAGAGGCACCGAGGAGGCAAAGAGGAGGCAGCGAGGAGGCACAGACGAGGCAGCGAGGAGGCAGCGAGGAGGCAGCGAGGAGGCAGCGAGGAGGCAGTGAGGAGGCACCGAGGAGGCAGCAAGGAGGCAGAGGAGGCACCGCAGAGGCACCGCAGAGGCACCGCAGAGGCACCGAGGAGGAAAGAGGAGGCAGCGAGGAGGCACAGAGGAGGCAGTGAGGAGGCAGCGAGGAGGCACAGAGGAGGCAGTGAGGAGGCAGCGAGGAGGCAGCGAGGAGGCACCGGATAGGCACAGAGGAGGCACCGAGGAGGCAGCAGGAGGAGGCACCGAGGAGGCAGCGAGGAGGCACCGAGGAGGCAGCGAGGAGGCAGCGAGGAGGCACCGAGGAGGCAGCGAGGAGGCACAGAGGAGGCAGTGAGGAGGCAGCGAGGAGGCAGCGAGGAGGCACCGGATAGGCACAGAGGAGGCACCGAGGAGGCAGCGAGGAGGCACCGAGGAGGCAGCGAGGAGGCAGCGAGGAGGCACCGAGGAGGCACCGCAGAGGCACAGAGGAGGCAGTGAGGCGGCAGCGAGGAGGCACCGAGGAGGCAAAGAGGAGGCAGCGAGGAGGCACAGAGGAGGCAGTGAGGAGGCAGCGAGGAGGCACAGAGGAGGCACAGAGGAGGCAGCGAGGAGGCACCGAGGAGGCAGCGAGGAGGCACCGAGGAGGCAGCGAGGAGGCAGCGAGGAGGCACCGAGGAGGCACCGCAGAGGCACAGAGGAGGCACCGAGGAGGCAGCGAGGAGGCAGCGAGGAGGCACCGAGGAGGCACCGCAGAGGCACAGAGGAGGCACCGCAGAGGCACAGAGGAGGCACAGAGGAGGCAGCGAGGAGGCACAGGCTGTGTGTGATGCAATCTTTCGGGTCGAACACAGTCATTAACATACGACTTTTGTTTCCAGGATCTGACTGATGCAAACCACCTGCTGGGGTTCAGCTAAAAGCATTGCAGTGTAGTATTTGTGACTGCTTAGTTGTTGCACCTGGTTTTATAATGTGTGCACTGCATACATGGAAGGAAAAATAAGTTAAAAATGGCTCGAATTTGGCAAAGTGTGTCTCAACTTGAGCCTTAAATCTAGATTCTCCGATGGGACAAAGAAAAGATACATAAATGTCCACCTTGGAATGAGAAAATAAAGCAGCAGTTCCTGAAATCAGACTAAATGGCTTTGTCCCATTGGAGAATCTGGTTTTATCACAGTCAGAATGTGTCAGATTAAGATTTTTATGTTTTTAATTACTTGATTCAAGCATTTATAACCTCATATCTTATCAATGTTGCAGTGTGGGGCTATTCATTTGTGTCAATTCTGTAAAAAAGAAAAGAGAAAAGAGATCTCTCTGATTGGATAATCTACTTTACTAATCTACAAACATTGTGGACATAAATATTGTGGACATTATGTATACTGTATTTTTGATTATGAATAAGTCCAATTTAAAGTTTTGTTCAGAAAAGGTGTAATATGATGTGAACATGAGACACATATCGTGGACTGTAGCCTGGATACTTTGAACTCTGAAACACAGGACAATATCTTAAGGATAAATGCTTTAATACCTCTGTCATGTGCTTTTTGTACATTTAATAAATCATAAACATTGTTGCCTAAAACCCTGTATAATGTTCTACTCTTTGTGAAAAAACTCAAAAGCTAAAAGGTCAATTGTTTATAATAATGCATCAGTTTTATACAGAGCTTTTTTGACGCTCAAAGACACTTCACATCTCATTATTCTCTCCAAACACAATCATGCCGAACAACTACTGTAGCCGCAGCTGCCCTGGGGCACACTGACAGAAGCGAGGCAACCAGTCTGTGACATCGGCCCCTCCCACAACCACCAACCATTCACACAAGTGTCTTGCCTAAGGACACACACACAGCCACAGCTTCCTAAGTAAGTAAGTAATTAATGTTTATTTATATACCGCCTTTCACAGACCAGAGTCACAAAGCGGTTTACAATTGTTATTCTTGGGCATTTGTCTCTCTCTCCACACAGAGATGGGAGCGGGGTCGCCGAACAGGAGGCGCATGCCAGAACTATTGTACATATTTTTCCTCACTGAGGTCTCCCATCACAGTACTAATCAGGTCGTGCCTTGCTTAGCTTTCACCTTGGCCGGACTTCTACGTCGTTTTTCTATCTTCAAGACTCAAATTGTATTCATCGTGTCCCTTCAAAGGAAGTTTTATAAACGCAGATGACAAAATCCATTAATCCCAACGGAAAGAAAAAACAAATAAGTCTGAGCGTTTGTTGATCCCCGGTGGAGGCCGCGGTCTTGGGCTGTGAACCCATGGAGTTATAGAGAGTTTGAAGCCATCACACGACCTAATGAGCCATGTGCAGGCGACAAAGTGGGAGGAAAAAGTACTGATATAATTGATGATAAAAGACAAACCAACTGAGAGAGTTTCTCTCTGAACTTTCAACTCTGGGTCTGTATCTGAGCCACTTGTGCACTCAAAACTATGTCACAATATAAGTCATTTATATCGGTCAATAACGATATGTATTGATTGTTTTTTATTTATTTTTTAAAACGTGAATAAATACATTTGTCGTGTCGGCTAACACATGTTAGCAGCTCTGTTTACAGTCACGGGGAATGAGGCTGGAGCCAAATGTTCACAAGCACGGTGTCCCCCATTGTTAGTCCTGGTTTAGCTCCTGGTTTAGCTCCTGGTTTAGCTCATGGTTTAGTCCTGGTTTAGTCCTGGTTTAGCTCCTGGTTTAGCTCCTGGTTTAGCTCCTGGTTTAGTCCTGGTTTAGTCCTGGTTTAGTCCTGGTTTAGCTCCTGGTTTAGTCCTGGTTTAGCTCCTGGTTTAGCTCCTGGTTTAGTCCTGGTTTAGTCCTGGTTTAGCTCCTGGTTTAGCTCCTGGTTTAGCTCCTGGTTTAGTCCTGGTTTAGTCCTGGTTTAGTCCTGGTTTAGTCCTGGTTTAGCTCCTGGTTTAGTCCTGGTTTAGTCCTGGTTTAGCTCCTGGTTTAGCTCCTGGTTTAGCTCCTGGTTTAGCTCCTGGTTTAGTCCTGGTTTAGTCCTGGTTTAGTCCTGGTTTAGTCCTGGTTTAGCTCCTGGTTTAGCTCCTGGTTTAGCTCCTGGTTTAGCTCCTGGTTTAGTCCTGGTTTAGTCCTGGTTTAGTCCTGGTTTAGCTCCTCTCCCGTTGCACATGCTGTTCCTCGCACAGATGTGTTTAACCTTTGACACTGAAACACCATCTGTAGATCCATGGCTTTATGATAGATCCATGATCCATGGACGCTACGCACGGTGCGCTTGTTTTTTTGCTTTTCCCAGAAAGTTTTGCAGTTTGTAGTCGGCTGTGATAGGTTTGCCTACATCCCCCAGAATGCCGTGCGCTTCTGACTCGCCTTTACTTCCTGTGTTTTCTTCCTGTTTTTTCCGAACGGACTGAAGTGAAACTATTGAAGTTCTATCGACCCCGTTTTCTATTGATATCGAACACGTTTCTATCGCAATATATATCGTTATCGTTTTATCGCCCAGCCCTAGCCTAGCGTACATGGACAGAGTAACTGGAGACAACAGTTTCCAGGCGGCTTTTGGCGACTGAGAGGAGATGATGGAGATGATCAGTTGAAATCGGTCGATGTGAGCGCTCTTACAACTGGAGATAAACAGTCGATCTCCGGATTCAGTCAGTTCCCCGTGTTCTACTTTTCGGCAACTAGTCGTCCTCAGATCCAGAGATATCACCGATGTGCTCCAACAACATGTGTGTATTGTGTGTATAGCGCCCTCTAAAGTTTATGTCAGAAAACACACTGTAGTTGAGGTCAGATTGTCGATGTGTGCGGTGCAGCAACTCAAAGGCCACGGATATAATCAGTTGCCAGTCTGATGTACGCTAGGCATAACACCCGGGCTTTGTTAGCGGCTAAAGCTAGGCTAAATTCTACAGATAGGCTTTATTTAACCAGGAAAGATCCCATTGAGATTAAGAACCTCTTCCTCAAGCGAGTCCTGACCAAGAGGCAGCAACGCTACACAGAAGTAAGTAAAGTTTATTTATATAGCGCCTTTCACAAAGCGGTTTACAATTGTTATTTTGGGCTTTTGTCTCTGACTCCACACAGAGATGGGACACAACAGACAGATACAATTGCATAACATTAAATGCTAAATGCTAAATGCTAAATGCTAAATGCCACTCTCACTCGGGCTCATGTGACCGCGAGTGTCCAGAAAGATGCCTTAGAAATGAAATGTATTATTATTACTATTATTACATACTCAACTCAATTCAATATATTTTTTTGCAAACAGTATTTTCTTCTAAGCAACATTATCCAATAAACACAGGTCACTAATAACGCTCAAAGTCCACGAGCATCAGACAAAGATTATTAGAGAAAATGAGTATGGAACATTACAGACGGCGCTCTTTGTCACGACACAGAAGTCGAAGGAAAGAGTTTCTGGAGAATTGAATATCAATGAAGAAAAATGCTAATGTGCTGCTTCTTAAGGAGCTTTTTATTAAATATTCACTGAGGAAAAGGACTATACTCAGGCAAAAAGAGACGGACATGGAGGAGAGGTGTTGTGTACAAACTGCAACTGATGGAAACACATGATAGCAGTCGATAAATGTCACTGTGAAAACCTGATTGTTTTGTTTAATATTTGTTTTATTTTCTCTTTTTTTAGAGGAATATTCAAAGATTTTTAAGTTTCTATTTTTATTAAGGAACAAAATAATGTATAAAATAACTTGCAGGAATAAGTTATTGGCCATAGCTGAAGGTGAAAGCCAGATCCTGTCAGACATCTGAAGCTAAGCAGGGCAGGGCCTGGTTAGTGCTGTGATGGGAGACCTCTGGGAACACCAGGTGGGCGGCTGTAAAGTGCAGAACTGTGGTTGTGTCCTTAGGCAAGACACTTCCCCCACATTAGAATGAGTCTGGTGTGTGTGTGAATGGTTGCCTCTCTTCTGTCAGTGTGCCCCAGGGCAGCTGTGGCTACAGTAGTTTATCACCACCGTGTTTGGAGAGAAAGAAAAATGAAGTGAAGAGACTTTGAGCGTCCATAAAATATAAAATCAATTATTATCATTATTATTATTAATGCTGTCACTGATTCTCTAATCTGCAAAAAGACCATTTTGTTTTTGCTGCTGTTGTGATGTAGGGATAAGATAATGTGATTGAACTAAACTGCTAATTAAGATTAAGATTAAGAGATCCTTTATATGTCCCACAGCGGGGAAATTTCAGTGTTGCATCGTTACAGAACAGTAGGAACGAGGAGCACACAGCACAAGATCAATAAACAATATAGTCATTTCTAACTCAAGGGTTTGCAAATAGTGTTGAAATCAAACCAGTGGAAAGTCAGCGATGTCTGTTCCAACATCACTTAAAAACTTGTGAATTATTAAGTTAGAAAAACACAAATTCTGTTTTGTTTCCAGCCGACGATAAAGAACCTAAACTAAGTTGTGTGTGGTGAACGAGCAGCCCCAAACACACTCGCCCATGTCTTCATCTTCAGGCTATCTTTCCCATTTCCTTTGTATGTTTCTCAATCCTTTGACACAAGCTATAAATCTGCTCCAAAGGAAACAGCGCCGGAGCAAAAGGGAAAATAGCAAAACAAGCCGGGGCAAAACACTGCGCAGAGACCAAACCAACCCCGAAAACAAAAATGAAATTACAAAAGGGTTTCAAATTTCCGGTCTGATCATTGACTTGTGCAAACTCCGGGTTAGGAGGCTGAAAAAACACTCAGTTGAGAGAGTCCAGGGAAAAACAATAGGTTTCTGCAGAGGTTAAGGTTTCCAAGAGGCTATAGCTAACATCTGGGGTGAATTAGCAACGCAGACGCTAGCCCACATCTGTCTGTGGGCTAATCAGTGTGACAAGGCGAGCCTCAAAGCAGCTCGGTTCAGTCTGATCCGTAAGAGTAAGGTCTGGACTCCCACTCTGAGCAAACCGGGACTTTAGACTAACAAGCAGAATAATCCTAAAGAACAACTTCCACGGCTTCCGCAACTTCAGCGATTTTAGCTTCGGATCAAGTGTTTATGAACTGAGAAGGCAGATGAGAAGAGAGGGAGATTTATTCTGTGAAACTAACACTAGGTACAGTAGTTTGCCAGGAGGAAATGGGACTGAGGAAGGTCCAGTTCACTTTCATTAACATTTATGTGTAGCTCTAAATCACAACAGTAGAATCTCCAAAAGAATCGATTGGTTTAAACACAGTCATTGGGCCATAAGGAGCAGTACTGTTACTACTACTACTACTGCTACTACTGCTACTTCTACTACTACTGCTACTGCTACTACTACTGCTACTGCTACTAATACTGCTACTGCTACTGCTACTAATACTGCTACTGCTACTACTTCTACTACTACAACTGCTACTACAACTACTGCTACTACTACTACTGCTGCTGCTACTGCTACTACTGCTGCTACTACTACTACAACTGCTACTACAACTACTGCTGCTACTACTGCTACTACTACTGCTACTACTGCTACTGCTACTACTACTGCTACTACTGCTACAACTGCTACTACAACTACTGCTACTACTACTACTACTACTGCTACTGTTACTACTACTACTACTACTGCTACTACTGCTACTACTGCTACTACTACTACTGCTACTGCTACTGCTGCTACTACTTGTCTCTAAGGCCAGTGGTGATGATCCAGGACATTTTAATACATTTATGGACGTCATCTGCTCCTTATGGCTCAATGACTGTGTTTAAACCAATCGATTCTTTTGGAGATTCTACTGTTGTGATTTATATCTACACATAAATGTAAATGAAAGGGAACTAGACCTTCCACAGTCCCATTTCCTCCGTGCAAACTACTGTACCTAGTGTTAGTTTCACAGAATAAATCTTCTCTTCTCAATCTGCCTTTTCCGTCCATAAACTGAGGGCCTTTCTGAGTGGAGTTTACATGTCCTCCCTCTGCTTGCGTAGGTTTCCTCCGGGTGCTCCGGCTTCTCCTACCACTAAAAACATGTATAATAAGTATGAATGTAATGAGTGAGTGAATGGAGGGTGTTGGTCGGAGGCTTTGATGGTCCAGTGAGTTCGGCGTCTCGCTTCTGTCATCATTGTGTGTGAAAAATATCTGAACTCTGAACATTGTAAAGAGCTTTGGGTGACCTTGGTCTGAAAAATGCGCTATATAAATAAACATTACTCACTTAGACACACACACACACACACACACACTCTGACCCTTCACGTTCCCGAGGTTATTCTCACTGCAGACGTCAGAAGCCGTTTGTGCCTCTGTCTTTCTCTTCAGGTTTGGGATGAAATGTTAAAACTAAAAGTGGTTCCAGTGATTTCCACACACACAGAGCTCCTTTGGCTTATTTCAGACAGGACATAAAACACACCACGACAATATAAGACTTGGCGATGCACTTAGCGCGGCCTGTTGCTGAGGAATGTCGATATTTTTGTTAGTGCACTTTGCAGCAGATCCATGTCCAGTGTAAAAGATTCTCAATGACTTCAAAGATCTGACAGAGCACTGCGCCTTTTAGCCCAAAAATCAATACACAGGGAAAAAAACTGTTTTAAAAATGTTACGTAAGACGCTAGTGTAGGTCCCTTTTCCACTTCTGCTTCATTGTGACTCACATTTATCTGATTCGTGTTTCATCATGTGTGGAATTGTGAGCAAAAGCATGGAAAGCGAGAAGACGGCAATTCAAAACAGTTTTCAATTCAATTCAAGGGATTGTTGTGAAGCCGTAAATCACAACAGCAGTCGCCAAGGTTGTATATTCAGCAACAGATCGGAGAGGCAAGCACTTAATAAGCCCAATAATATCAAACACAAAGGAACGGGATGAGCAATGTCTAGAAAAAAATGGTTGGAAAAGAGCTTTGGAAGACTGCAAGGTTGTCAATTCACCAATAACACAGAGAAGCCAACAGTTTGAAGCCACAGAGGAGCCATTGGTTTGTATGGAGCGGTATTACCAATGTCCATAATGTCCATGTATGTAAATAAATGTCCATAAACTTCCTGGATCATCACCGAGCTACATCGGCAAAGAACGACCTAAAATAAGATGGGAAAAAAGGTCCATGTTGAGAGACAGATCCCATGGACTGACCGACTGCAGATCCAGGACTCAGTTTTGCTAATAACAATTTCTAAAGTTGAGACTGACACTACTTATTGCCTACTACTGATGCAAAAACCACATCTGGAGTTATTTTAGATCAGTGTGAGCGGGTCCCGGGTCCGAAAGGTCCAAGAGCGTGTGCAGTGACAGGCTGCAATCTGACGCCTTTGCACGTGTGGGTGTACCCGGAAAGAGAATTACCCAATGTTTTCGTAAGGGGTCTTCAATGATCTCGAAACTGTCTTTAAAGCATGATCCAAAAGTGGTTCTTGGTCCAAAAGTGGCTCTTGGTCCAAAAGTGGCTCTTGGTCCAAAAGTGGCTCTTGGTCCAAAAGTGGCTCTTGGTCCAAAAGTGGTTCTTGGTCCAAAAGTGGTTCTTCGTCCAAAAGTGGTTCTTCGTCCAAAAGAGGCTCTTGGTCCAAAAGTGGCTCTTGGTCCAAAAGTGGCTCTTGGTCCAAAAGTGGTTCTTGGTCCAAAAGTGGTTCTTGGTCCAAAAGTGGCTCTTGGTCCAAAAGTGGTTCTTCGTCCAAAAGTGGTTCTTCGTCCAAAAGTGGTTCTTGGTCCAAAAGTGGCTCTTGGTCTAAAAGTCTAAAAGTGGCTCTTGGTCCAAAAGTGGCTCTTGGTCCAAAAGTGGCTCTTGGTCCAAAAGTGGCTCTTGGTCCAAAAGTGGTTCTTGGTCCAAAAGTAGCTCTTGGTCCAAAAGTGGTTCTTGGTCCAAAAGTGGCTCTTGGTCCAAAAGTGGTTCTTGGTCCAAAAGTGGTTCTTGGTCCAAAAGTGGTTCTTCGTCCAAAAGTGGTTCTTCGTCCAAAAGTGGTTCTTGGTCCAAAAGTGGCTCTTGGTCTAAAAGTCTAAAAGTGGCTCTTGGTCCAAAAGTGGCTCTTGGTCCAAAAGTGGCTCTTGGTCCAAAAGTGGCTCTTGGTCCAAAAGTAGCTCTTGGTCCAAAAGTGGTTCTTGGTCCAAAAGTGGCTCTTGGTCCAAAAGTGGTTCTTGGTCCAAAAGTGGTTCTTGGTCCAAAAGTGGTTCTTGGTCCAAAAGTGGCTCTTGGTCCAAAAGTGGCTCTTGGTCCAAACGTGGCTCTTGGTCCAAAAGTGGTTCTTCGTCTAAAAGTGGTTCTTCGTCCAAAAGTGGCTCTTGGTCTAAAAGTCTAAAAGTGGCTCTTGGTCCAAAAGTGGTTCTTGGTCCAAAAGTGGTTCTTGGTCCAAAAGTGGTTCTCGGTCCAAAAGTGGTTCTTGGTCCAAAAGTGATTCTTGGTCCAAAGCTGCGTTCCAGATGCTGTCGATGTTGAGGGGAGTATATGTTTTTGGACCAGTCTAGTTCATCCGCTGTGGACTTTTGAATGCACTTCATTCCCCCAATGAATGGAGCTAGTGCAGCTAACACATGCACAAATGTGTTTCTTCACATTTTCCCCAAGGGCCATTTTGAAAAAGCCACAGAAGGCAAAAGTGATGTCACATTAGTTTCAAGTGCTTTACTGACCCTTTTATGAGCACAACCCCCTTTGAGAGTCGTGCAGAAAACTAGGCTACAATTCAATCTAAGCGTTCATATTCACATACACTACACATGAACCAGACTGTAGTTTTGCATTGGTATTGAGCCTAAAACATGGCTTTGTGTGGAACTAGGATTGGATTCATGCAAAAATAGATAAAGGTCAGAAGTGCAGCAGTCGATCACGCGTCCCCATTAGCTCCGTGTGGCTGGACATGTGCACACACAGAGCAAATACTTGATCAAGACTGCTGTCAATAAGCACGCATGCACACCAGTTGTTATCTTATCCGGCAACACAACGATTACGGTTAGTCTAATGAACGCAAGGACCTTTCTCATTTGTCATGCTTTGTGTGTGCGGTGCTGCAGCCGAGTAAGACCGATGGAAGAAGTGTCTCTCAAGTGCTGAAGTGCTGAAGCTGCGGGCCGTGGTTAATTGAAGAACTGAAGCAATAAAGAGTCACTGGAGTGTGGGGGGAGCAAATTAAACCTACATGTAAGCCAGGGTTACATATGTAGAGCCGACAGTGCAACATTTATAGCGCGCTAGCTCTGAAAATGTGAATTAGCGTGGGGCGTTGGCAATATCACCTGAACCAGAGCTACAAGTTTGTGTGCGTCGGGAAAGCACAAACGATCGGTTATTTATCACTCCAAACTATAAATGTGCAATGAATGATTAAATAAGTGCGTGGGAATGAGGGGAGCAGTGTTGTGTTGCTTTTAATAATGACAATGGCTGTGTTAGCTACATTAGCATGCACCAGACCCAGACGGTAATCACTGCAAAAGACAATACTGTTTGAATGTGTAGATGGGACACCTGGGGGACGGTGCTGGAAATACTACCTTAAAATAGTAATTAATCTTGAATAAATTAGGAGGTCCTTTATTCGTCCCACAGTGGGGAAATGTCATGAATGCGACGCTAATAAAGCTATTAGCATAACAGCTTCTGCGTTTGCTACATGGGAAAGAGTTAAGTATTGAATTAAAGAAACAAGAAGTGTATTTGGACCTTAATCAGAATCAGCAATAAAACCCCATTGGATTACAAGTGCAAAAGTAACCCAGAGTCACAGCAGACGTCATATAGTCACAACAAGCAGACGTCATAGAGTCACAACAAGCAGACATCATAGAGTCATAACAAGCAGACATCATAGAGTCACAACAAACATCATAGAGTCACAACAAGCAGATGTCATAGAGTCACAACAAGCAGACATCATAGAGTCACAACAAACATCATAGAGTCACAACAAGCAGACATCATAGAGTCACAACAAGCAGACATCATAGTCACAACAAACATCATAGAGTCACAACAAGCAGACATCATAGAGTCACAACAAGCAGACATCATAGTCACAACAAACATCATAGAGTCACAACAAGCAGACGTCATAGAGTCACAACAAGCAGACATCATAGTCACAACAAACATCATAGAGTCACAACAAGCAGACATCATAGAGTCACAACAAGAAGACATCATAGAGTCACAACAAACATCATAGAGTCACAACAAGCAGACATCATAGAGTCACGACAAGCAGACATCATAGAGTCACAACAAGCAGACATCATAGAGTTACAACAAGCAGACGTAAAAGTCACAACAAGCAGACATCATAGAGTCACAACAAGCAGACATCATAGAGTCACAACAAGCAGACATCATAGTCACAACAGACGTCATAGAGTCACAACAAGCAGACATCATAGAGTCACAACAAGCAGACGTCAAAGAGTCACAACAGACATCATAGAGTCACAACAAGCAGACATCATAGAGTCACAACAAGCAGACGTAAAAGTCACAACAAGCAGACATCATAGAGTCACAACAAGCAGACAGCATAGAGTCACAACAAGCATATATCATAGAGTCACAACAAGCAGACATAGAGTCACAACAAGCAGACATCATAGAGTCACAACAAGCAGACATCATAGAGTCACAACAAGCAGACATCATAGTCACAACAGACGTCATAGAGTCACAACAAGCAGACGTCATAGAGTCACAACAAGCAGACGTCATAGAGTCACAACAAGCAGACATCATAGAGTCACGACAAGCAGACATCATAGAGTCACAACAAGCAGACATCATAGAGTCACAACAAGCAGACGTAAAAGTCACAACAAGCAGACATCATAGAGTCACAACAAGCAGACATAGAGTCACAACAAGCAGACATCATAGAGTCACAACAAGCAGACATCATAGAGTCACAACAAGCAGACATCATAGAGTCACAACAAGCAGACGTCATGAAGTCACAGAAACCTCACATGAAAATAATTAAAGGAAACTCAGAAAACACAAAAGTGAAAGATAATCATTTGATTAAATATCGTGATACTTTTCTCTCTATTGATTTAATTGATCAAAATATTGCGATACTGAACAGAGTAGATGTTTCTGGTTGAGTGCCGTGATAATGCTAGTACCTGAGTGCAGTACCTCACACCCATTTGCTTTTCCAAACATAGTCGTCACATTCCTGCCCTAAAGAGAGGCATGTACATTTTTAATTATAGCCGGAGGCGTGGATGTTCCGGGCGTGTGGCGAGACGGTGCCGAGGGACATACAACATTCAAGCCGCTGTGTTTTCCACTTCATAATAAGGTGGATTTTTGAGATACGGCTCGCCCTCAGATTACCCAACAACCAGTGCCAAGTTCAAGGCAGTAAAAAACCGTCAGTGCTCGTGAGGACCGTTAATTCTGAAAAATCGATCTTGTGAAAAATGTGCTGGTTTCTTCTCCACTTCCTTCTCTGGCTGTAGTTTAGCAGAGTCACACGATCCGAGATTCACCGACAGTTCAAATCAGTGCCATGTTGCCAGAAAACGCCCAGTGCATACAATACTTTTGGGTATAATAATAGAAATGTATTGATTTTTATTCATGTTATTCATATTTTATTTATGTTATTCATTTTATTGTGTCCTTGGGCAAGACACTTAACCCCATTTTGCCCAAAGCTCCCACTGAAAGATCAAGGCTCACACTCAGAGCAGCCGTCCTCCTGTGGACTCACCACCTGCAGAGGGTCAGTGAGGGGCTGGTGCTATGAGACTTGGGTGGCATCTCTGACTGCCACCCCCCTGACCCAGAAATGGATTAAAGGGTAGAAAATGGATGGATGATTTTATTCAGTAATTTTATGGCAATCAATGTCATTATTCTTTCTCTCCAAACATAGGGATAATAAACAACTACTGTAGCCGCAGCTGCCCTGGGGCACACTGACAGAAGCGAGGCAACCAGTCTGTACCATCGGCCCCTCCCACCACCACCAACCATTCACACACACACCAGACTCATTCTAATGTGGGGGAAGTGTCTTGCCTAAGGACACAATCAAGTGGTGTGTGGTCGGTGAACGTTCGGGGCCAGTGTCTGAGTGACTGAGTCTTGTCCTGTCTTGTCCCAGTGTTGTATCGCAACAGTATTTATTATTATATGCCGTTCTTTACGTTGCCGGTGGGGGTAGTTTAAGGGGATTTGCTTTAGTTTTGTTCTGTTTGTTTGTTTTGTTGTTTTTTTTGCATTGTGGTTGTGTTGTGAAGAATGTGTGAAAGGTGGTTGGATCTAAAATCAGCTTTTGCTTCTTCCAACCTCCTTTTCAAACTATGCATATGCTCCTCCAGGCTTCCAGAGGTCTCCCATAACAGCACTAACCAGGCCCTACCATGCTTAGCTTCAGAGGTCTGACAGGATCTGGCTCTCACCTGCAGGTATAACCACTTGATTGGACACTTGACACTTAAGCTTCTTAAAAATTGCAATCGTCCAAAGAGGGAAATAAAATTGAGGCGTTACTTTTTTCCACATTACTGAGCCTCATGATTATTGCGATAATATAACAAAAACAGTTGCAATGTATTAAATTTGTCATTATACAGACTAAGATATTACATTTTTACCAAGAAAAACAAGGGTAGGTAAATCAAAAAATAACAGGCAGCTGAAAACAAGGTCATTTCAACGGAGATAATATATTATCTTTGGGGTCGTCTTGTAAATCTCTTCCAATAATCACATCCAATTCTCTGGTTCAAAGTCAAACAGACGCAGTGTAATGTGACATCAATCCTCCGTCTGCTTTGTACATATGATAAAGTGACAATGCAAAAGGCGGCCACCTTCTTCTTCTACTGTCTGACAAAGTAACGATGGATGTAAACATTACCCCATACTCCTACTCAACCATGACTAAAAGAAGCCAAAGGATTAACATCACAATCCACTGGGGACAATTTAAAGCTATCATAAAGAAATGTCGCACAACAGCTCGACACAATCTTAAGTATCATTTTAACGATCCAACACAAAGCTGGTTCCGAGTGAGAGAAAGTGTTCGGCGTGGGGGAGGAATAAACATCACGGCTTTATTAGGTCGACATCAAACAAACACCCAAACATTTCTCCAACGCTTCACCAACGACTCTCATGGAATTAGATTTTGCCTGAAGCTAAAATTCCTCAGATGCACATATTTGCATTATCAAGCCTTAAAGCTAAGAAGATATTTACAGAAGGATTCCACCGTCGTTCAGTTTGATTGACAGACTATTGTATTGGGTATTTTGGTTTGCGATAAACAATTGAAATGATTGTTAAATGCATTAGAAGACCTGAGGCTAAGAAAATAAACAGCAGAATTGGGTAATATCAAGACGTATTGAATCATCTGCAGCAAAAATGTAATGGTTTTACAAAGAAAATAACACGGACATCTGTTCTATTCAGAGGTGTAAGGTCAGAGAGTGTGTGGGTCTGTCATGCCTGTGTGTGTTTGTGTGTGTGCTTTGCGTTGCGTTGTATGTGTGAAGGGTTGGAATCAAGTAAGTGTCTTCGTCAAACTCTTTAAGACGTTGAACATAAGTTTGGAAATAATCATCTACAAGATAAGATAAGATAAGATTGCTTTATTTATCTCACAGAGGAGAAATGTACATGTCACATTTGGCATGGATAGAGACACATTGTGCAAAAGGAGGAAATGTGCAAACATGTTACATGCAGGATATATGTACAATAAAGTGACAATAATTATGTACAACAAAAGTGACAAGTGTCAATTGGAAACAGTGTCAATAGTAGTGCAGGTTTTCACACAGTGATCATTTAAATTGACTTATTGTACAGTCTGACAGCGGTGGGGATAAAGGCCCTGCGGTAGCGCTCCTTCCTACACTGAGGGTGCCTCAGTCTTCCACTGAAGGAGCTCCTCAGCTCCTCCTCAGTCCTGTGCAGTGGGAGGTGTTGTTCATGATGGAGGTGGCTTTGGCTAGCACCCTCCTGTCCCTCACCTCCTCCACAGAGTCCAGGGGCCTCCTGTCCCTCACCTCCTCCACAGAGTCCAGGGGCCTCCTGTCCCTCACCTCCTCCACAGAGTCCAGGGAGCAGCCCAGAGTGGAGCTGGCCCTCCTGACCAGCTTGTTCAGTCTGTTTCTGTCCCGCTCTGTGCTGCCCGGGGCCCAGCACACGGCAGCGTAGTAAATGGCAGAAGCAACCACAGAGTCATAAAAAGTCCTGAGCAGAGGCCTGCTCACTCCGAAGGACCTCAGCCTCCTCAGAAGGACCTCAGCCTCCTCAGAAGGAAGAGGCAACTTTGGCCCTTCTTGTGCAGGGCGTTTGTATTATGGACCAGTCCAGTTTATTGTTAATGTGAACACCCAATACACGTCTACAATACAATACTACACTATCGAGGCCCTGTCTATGTTTTATTGATGGATCCTTCAATTCAATTTATTTTTGTGTTGCCCTAAATCACAGAATCAAACAGTTCGAAATGCAATATTTTTTAAAAAGCATAGGAGACATTGGACTTCCTGCTCCATATGGACCAATGTCCATGAATTAGGGATGCACTGACTAGTGTCGGGTGGATACCACAGGCTTGTACATTGTCCTCGTACACCTACCATAGAACCCGATTCCAGAAACTGATACACACTTTTTAAATGTACATTAGCATCACGACAGTTGACAGCAGCGCGGCACGTGTTGTTATGGTGATCTCTGAAAGTCTGGAGCGAGAAAGTAAGCTAGCGGCAAGCGGATGTACATTGAGGCCGCGGTCTGATATTTCTCCATAAAGACCTCGCGCTCGGTTATTAAGCCGTTAGCATCGGCCTTTTTGAGTCCTATCAACTTCAGCCCTTTTGACAGAATGCAAAACTATAACTTTGAAGTGATTGATTTACTTACAATGTGTGTCATTTCAAAGCAAAACTAACTTGGAAATTTACTCAATATTTTTGAGTTCATTCAAAGTGTAACACCCTAACCCTGGAGGAAGTTTGTTAGATCTTGTAATCATTATTTTGTAAGGTCCTGAACTCTGAAACGCTCATGCTTCTAAGTCAAAGTGCTTACAAGTCAATTAGTACTTGGTTTAAAGCGTCATGACCATTTCATAGTCTCTGATCGTTACCTAAACAGAACCCAGGCAGTACACGGCTGCTTTGGCCTGACCCTGTCGATCACGGTTGGTAAAAATAAATACAATTACTTATTTGATCAAATTAGTTTAATCACAATGTTGCTAAAGTATTTTGCTTTAGGACTTGCTTCATATTCAGTCTTAAAATTAATGCTCAAATGTAGAATTTTTAAGAAGTTTATATTTTTCTCTGCAGTGCATTCTGGGTAGCATCACTGCTTCGCCACATTTTGTTTTCAATCAACACAATATATTTGTTTTGTCATTAATGGGCCACCAGGCGTATAAGAAATATTTAAAGTATTTTCACTTAAAGCAATAAACTCAGTATTGTACATATGATAATATTATACAGAACTTATTTGTTAACCAAAAATATGAAGTATATAGTAATTACTTAAATATTTTACAGTTTGGTCTGATTCACTCATTACAGTGAATGACACTGGCTCATATTGTTGACTGTTAAATAATTACCAAAATGTTTCATTGTTAAAGCATTTTTATTGTTGAAATGAGAAAAAAACATTCTACATTTCAGTTGTATTAGTTTCATGAGTTTCATCAGTACTCTGTATCGGCAAATACTCAGATTAAGGCCCTGTCCACACGAAGTCAAGCTCAGGCCTAAACGCAGAAATACTTTATCAATCCAGTGTATCGTCCATACGAGGCCGGCGTTTTGGGGGGGTGTAAACGAACATTTTTGAAAGTAGGTCCCAGAGTGGAAAGATTACAAAACTCCGTATATGCCGCTCCGTGGTTACTGCCTCTCCGCAATGTATCTGAGACGCTTGCGTCATCGCCCCGCCTCTTGTTAAAGCACGCATGCGCCGCACTCAGAAAATAATGACAACAACAATGTAGCTTGTTGGTTTTGTAATCCAGTGCGACCCGAAGCAACAGTTCAACCTCATCGTCCGTCCATACTAATGTAGTACCAGCTCGCCCACTCGCCATGTTGTCTGTTTACACCAGGGGTGCTCAATACGTCGATCGCGATCTACCAGTCGATCGCAAAGGTAGTATTGGTAGATCGCATTAAATAAATAAATAAATACACATTCTAAACGAATATATACAAAAAACTCCGGGCAAAGTGGAGATTTTTGAAAACTCCGTTAATGCATTTGTGTGTAGTCAGAGATAACCGGAGTTTTGCGCCACAGTACCCCCCTAAATTCCTCTGATCACTGAAGCATGGATCATACTACCTTAAAAACTGTTCGCTGTGAGATGCTCGCAGCAGCGAACATCCTCCACATCAGAGAGCAGCAAAGTGATCGCGGGGACTCACGCTCGAAAACAACCAAACCAGGACTAAACCAGGACTAAACCAGGACTAAACCAGGGCTAAATCAGGGCTAAATCAGGGCTGAGGACGGGGTCAGTGCTTGTAAACATACATCTTTACTCTGAGTGTCTTCTATGACTGTAAAAGTGCCGTTACCGGTGTCTGCATCAAAGCTCCGCCCACTTCTGTGTTTTTCCCCAACGCAGGACAGGACGTAAGAGACGCACATGTTTGGAATGTTACGAATGTGACTGATAACGCAGATGTGTGGATGCAAATTATTTTATAAACTGAGGAGGGGAAATATTTGGATTAAAAAAAACCAGGCATGGCACAGGGACATGGCACCACAGTCAAATGACATCTGTGTTTTACTCAGTAATGTTTTACTGACACTTAGGTGACTGCACATGTGTGTTTTACTCAGTAATGTTTTACTGACACTTAGGTGACTGCACATGCGCAAACAACCGCGCTCAGTGCAGGAAAGCTAAACCACGACAAACTTGTCAGCGAGTTACCACCAATTTTCCGGACTATGCCTCCCTGGCCGATTCAATTCAGTGCAAGTCATAAGAGTAAACTCGGGTAATGACAAAAAATGTACATAGGTAATTGTGTTTTGTTGTGCTATATTGGCTCATGCGGTTTTGCATGTACATAAACATACATTGTAGGTATAAAGAATATTTTTTGAAATAAATATATGATTTGCATTTTTGTAGTAGGTAGATCATTTTGACTTGATCCTTTTATAAGTAGCTCGCATGCTGAAAAAGTGTGAGCACCCCTGGTTTACAAAATTCTGCGCATGCCCAGTTCCCGTCACGGAAGTTTGGGCTTGTTCCCGTCATTGCGTCACAGCGCCACCAACAGGTCTGGCATAGTTTCACAGCGTTTTCAGGCGTATTGACTACATTCATATGGACGCACACATTTACTGAGCTAACTCCGTGTTTACAGAAAAAGTTTCTGAAATTATAAGCGTTTTGTCTTTGTGTGGATATAGCCTAAGGTTCTCGTATTGGTTTTTAAAAAGGTATCGGTGCATCCTTAATATAAATACAAATACTGATGCAATACCCTCCTGCATCTAAAAGAAAACACTGAACAATAAGTTTGCTAAGTAACCATTGTGACCTATCGGGGCCTCCTCCACAGTCTCATCTGCTCATCAAAATCCGGGTTGTCACGTTAACTTTTACCAGCGTCAATGATTTACCGCAGAAATGGGTGTGAAAGCGCGACAAGGCCACATCAGCCCCACTCTGGCTCAGATATCAAGGCCGCGGAGGGAGAAGGGGGCCAATTACAACACAACCGAACGAGACCGTCACTCAGCTAAATGGGCCCTTTGTCCAGAGCCAACTGTGCGTTCTTGTGTAATGGATCCAGGGGTAAAGGTGGTTCAGAAGCAAAACGCAATGTTGTCCAGGTGTAAGAAGGAACACAGGTGTCAAGGTTTGTGGAGAGAAGGTGATGGGTCTGTGAAGAGACAAGACTCGCTGAATCAGGAGCAGAGAATGTGCTTTAGTGACTGGAGAAAATTATTATTGGGTTTGGCTATTTGTAAAAGAGAAAACAGAGAAAATATAACACCGACATCTCTCCACTTCTGCAAAGACATTGTATTAAATAAGTATTCAGAAAGGTGTAAGGTCAGAGGTGCACATTCATTAAATCAAAAAAACAAAACAGTATTTAAGATAATTATTTCATGCTTTGAGAGATATGAAGTTCTTTTATCTTATTCTGAAAGAGTCTTCCCAGCCCGGCTTAAAATAATGGATAATTACTTTGCTGGAGATTCAGATTTATTTGCCATGTGCAGTGTAAAAACCACAGTGGAATACATTTGCAAAAGAGGTTCTCTGTGTGCACCGACAGAATTAAGAGCACAATATAATGTCATATAAAATACACAAACACTGAAGATAAATAAAAACAGCTGAGACTGTGGCACCGATCGACAAAAACCGATATAAGGCGTGAAAACAACTATCAAAGTGCAGCTTGTGGAAATAGGCTGTTAGCGTAGCGAGATCTTCTGCCCAAGGGAAGAAGCTGGAACATGGCTTTACCAGGGTGGCAGGAAGAGTCAAAGCACCGGTTAGACACGCCCCCACGGCTTCTTGATTGGACACAATAGATTCAAATCCTTGATAAACAGCTGAGGCCCCTCCCCATTGGTCAAACTATTCTCCACCTGAAAGTGTTACTGACGATGCGTATTCCAAGGCGACTGTTTTAGATGTATCTGAAGAAAAGGACAAATGTCTGGGGTCGTGTTGAACAGACAGAAATGTTTTGTCATTTGTCGAGACGAGACGCGAACAGAGATTCACAGAATGCAAGTGATATTATAGCATAGACTCCAAACCGAATGAGCCACGGTGCCAGTAGCTTGGCCTTCAGAAAACAAAAACATTCCGGTGGAAAAACACAGCCTTGTGCATTGTTCAAATATTTAACTAAAGTTGCTTCAAAGTGTCACAAAATATCCAAAAATATCTATTATGAAAACTAACTTTATACAAATGATACTACAAGGACAGAAGGTCAAAAATATGCATTATTTTAAAAAGAAAATACAACTGATTTAGTAGGATTCACTTTTAACAAGGCACAACAAAGGGTTTTATTGATGGGGCTTATGCGGCCGGCACAAACATGATGCCACATAATGGAAGCCCCCTCACTCTGACTTTCACACACTCACAGCATGAATGACAGTCTCTGCAGCTCATGTCCACAATAACACATGAAGTGGTAGGAACTTCAACTGTAGCCACAGCGTTCCTGGGGTAAACTAAGAGAGACGGACAATCTGCAGCTTAAGTCTTTCTATCTTGAATATTTAATGCACACACACATCATTCTAGCCTGGTCGTACCACACCATAGTACAAATTACATTCCATACTAAGGTCTGGATTTGCTCCATTGACTCCGTTAACAGATGGGAGGGGTTAATTTCTTTTGCAGATTGAAACCATTGGATCTGAGTTTACCGTGACGTATGTAATGAGCCCGAGTCTGTTGTTAGCATTTAGCATTTAGCCTAGCTTTAGCCTTCTCCTTTGCCGCTAACGGAGCCCGCGGGGAGTAGCGCCACAGTTTTTCCAGCGATTACATTTGCTAAACATTCCTCGTGCTCCGGCTTCAATTTCTTGATAGAACCAGACCAGAATACTTTACTACCGCATTTTTCGCCAAACTACAACCTGCCCGTTCGACGCAAACTCTTGAAATGACCCACATCTAACTACAACACCCGCCTTCCGCGCTCTCTGATTGGTCGGTCAAAATTCAACCGATTGTATTCGCTAACCCAGGGACCAGACCCAGACGTTACATGCAGGACATGATGATTGAGCGGAGAGTACAGATGGATAAGACCGGGCTAACATCATTCTGTCTGTGAGCAAAACTTTTGGATCGCAGAAGAGAATGTTTTGAGATAAAAGTTGCTTAATGCTAACTCATATTTGACTTTGCTCCAATAAAACTATGGTGGTTTGGTTGGAAAAAGATGTTTCATATTGGTCTGTATTCTGTCATGGTTTAGATTTATTTCCTGTTTCCTAACCCAAACCCTAACCCCTTAAGCTGTACTTCCTGTTTCCTGATCACCGGCCCTCACCTGTGTTCCGTCACCGTCATCCCCACCTCAGTGTTAGTTCTTGTCCTCGAGTCCTGCTTTGTAACTTAGGTGCCATTTTGTCTTGTTTTTGTTTAGTATGAAATGTTATTAAATCCTTAATTTTTGCAGTTCTGAGTCTTGAGTTCACTTGGTTTTGCCGCATGACACTGACTTTATGAAGTGACACAAGTGAGACCATCTCAAACCCAGCTGATTCCAAATAAAGGATTACACTGGCTTCTCTTATTGTCCGTTTATCAGCGCTTTGTGTTGAACAACGCGTGAAACTAATGAGGCCTAAACAGCTTATAGGGCTCAGTGAAGCAGATAGAAAGAATGACTCAGTCTGTCACTTGATGCCATGTCAATTGTACGGCATGTTTCTGCGTGAGTGTTTTATCACTTTCAACCATAACATCCTGTTTCCTGAGTAACTGACAGCAGAACGCAGTGAGAAAACTTCCACCAGCCCAGCGCTTCAATGCCAGTGACCAGTTAATTGGAAACCAGCAGGGGAGGAAAACAAAGCAGCAGTGATGTCACCACCCGGCTAGTCCGTGTGGGATGTCTTTCCTGACCCCGCTACGTGCTCACCCCCCTACAGCACCCTCCCTTATCACCCATTCACTCCCAAGAACTTCTCCTCCACCACAATGTCGCAGTGGCAGCTGAAATACTGAATGTGTCTATGACTTCAGCCATGACAAAGACAGACAGTGTTCCCCATTGAAGAGCCTCTCGGGTTAAAGCTACCCCTGAATAGCTGCTCTAGGACTTCCCACAAACACATCGCAGACTCCTTTGCCTGTCACTCAGCCCGTTAGTGGCGAGACTCATGCATAGGCCTCTATAAGCAAGTGTAGTTTGGAGGTGCAGGCCGTGTAACCCTCTCTCTCAGACAAGCAGACGGTTAAAACAATGGCGGTCTTTGTGTGTCTCTTCACGTTGAGTCTGCAGGGGGTTGGGTGCCAGCCCGTAACGCTGGTCCAGTCTCAGTGTGAGGGACGGACACAAGTGTACTCTCATTCACACTGCTCCAGAGATGGTCCGCGGTGAAGAGTGGGGGAACAGAGTAAGGCAATCCTTTGTGGGAGCTGAACGGTGGGATGCTAAGAGGCTTATTTCTTGAAAAAAAAAGGTGTATCTTTTCACTTGCTGTACAAGCAAACCACACTCATCTTTAGAAATGTAGACATAAACGCTCAAGCAATGACATATTGTTTGTATAGTTGTGAAAGACATATAGAGTAATATTTGGAGATGAGAGAGAGAGGTTTGTGCAAAGCTAGAACAACAGAAATTCATTGAGCAGATATTCTCAGCAGTATTTTTGACAATCTGGGACAAGATGCTGTCTATATTTACCGTCTTATTTCAGAAAGGTGGTAAGGTGATATTATTGCAGGAGGTAAAAAAGTGAAATAGAAAGATTGACAGCATCTATCAGTGCATGACCACAACAGGAAGAGGCATCGGGATAGACAAAGCCACTTCCACTTTATCCCTGCCCTCAGCATCAGTCATCCGAACAGGCCATATACTTTGGGTGTTCGACAAGCAAATAAGCCCTTCCAGCTGCTCACTGCAACCGCTGCTGTAATTGGAAAGGAAGAAACGCTTCACCGGGGAATGGCAGGCAAATTGGATGGTTCACTAATACATCCGGTGTTTACTCAGTTCAATATTTACCTAAAGCTTTGGGCCCTGACACCTGGCTTCAATACCTGGTGAGGAGCAGAAAGCTAGACATCTGATGCCTCATGAATATGTTCTACTGAGAGGGGACAACCAGCCTGGGCAGGTCCCGGCTCCAAAAGGCCCATGAGCATGCGCGCTGACATGCTGTAATCTCACTCCCCTCGGTGGGGGTGTACCCGGAAAGAGAATTACCCAATGCGCCTTCTTTCCACTCAAAAACGTTTTTACAGGATGGTGCAAAAGTGGCTCTTGGTCCAAAAGTGGCTTTTGGTCCAAAAGTGGCTCTTGGTCCAAAAGTGGCTCTTGGTCCAAAAGTGGTTCTCGGTCCAAAAGTGGCTCTCGGTCCAAAAGTGGCTCTCGGTCCAAAAGTGGCTCTCGGTCCAAAAGTGGCTCTTGGTCCAAAAGTGGCTCTCGGTCCAAAAGTGGCTCATGGTCCAAAAGTGGCTCTCGGTCCAAAAGTGGCTCTCGGTCCAAAAGTGGTTCTTGGTCCAAAAGTGGCTCTTGGTCCAAAAGTGGTTCTTGGTCCAAAAGTGGTTTTTGGTCCAAAAGTGGCTCTTGGTCCAAAAGTGGCTCTTGGTCCTCTTCGTTCCAGATTCTGTCAATGTTGAGGGGAGTATATATACTTTTTGGACCAATCTAGTTTGGCCGGTGTGGACTGTTGAATGCACTTAAATGAATGGGGCTAGAGCAGCTAACACATGCGCAAATCCGTTTTTTCACATCATCTTGCCCCCCGGCCATTTTGAAAAAGCCCCAGAAGGCTAATATGATGTCACATTAGTTTCAAGGGCGGAGAAAGGCGTCGCTACTTCGGTAATATTTACAGTCTATGGTAGGGATGTACCGATCCAATTTTTTCTAATATTTTCAAAGCATTAAAGATTTTGCAACCAGTATTACTTTAAAATGTTTTTTTTTGTTTTATTATAACATGATAAAAAATATTGTTTGGCTTTTGGTTAACAGACCTACTGAGTTAGGTCATAGGTAAGAATCACATCAGTATGGAATATTTCACCTTTGAAATAAACTTGATATAAAAGAAATATCAAAGAGGAACATTTGTCAAATATCTGCTCTCAACATTCAGTAAAACAAAAAGTAAAGAGCTGGTGCATAACTGAATGAGCACAAAAAGCCAGTTCTTAACCAGTGTGTGAACTCTGTAAATGTAAACTCCCCGATATTAAACAAATCAGATAATAATCCGATCCTTATAAAATACCCATATCGGCCCCGATACCGACACTGAATATCGGATCGGTACATCCCTAGTCTATGGTAAACAGAAGTTGGAATCGTCATATTTTAGATCATATGAATTTCAAGATCTGTATAATCCCCTAATAGCACAGTTTGTCTAGTATTTCCTTTGGTCTATGTAATGAGGGCCTCCCTGAAGTTTTACTTTGTTTTGTACTATTATATCTAGTCGATGCAGGAGGGTCCGAGACATATAAGTCCATTAATAACCTTTATGGACATCGGTCGTTCCTCTCTCTAAGGACCTATGCCTCCAATGTGTCATCAGTGCATTCTCTGTGTTCCAACTGTTTAATTCTCTGATCTGTTTTTGATGAATCCACAACTTTGTAACATCCTCCGAGACGACTGCTGCTGTGATTCAGATCTATACAAAAATAAATTGAATAGAACGGAATGCTACCCTCATAATAATGACTAATAAGCTGGGGTTGACTGAATCATAGCCCCGTCACTGATATGCAGGATCTATTATGCATGACAGGCCCATTTGTGATGCGTTTAAATCTTTATGTTTCAACACAGTCAGCCCGAATGTAATATCTTGCCATGTCTTCACAGGCGCTCTCAAAATACCCACTCTCCGGGTTCTGTAAATATAGGTTCTTTGCATAAATTATGTGAGTATATTTCCCTGGTGGCTTCAGTTATTCCACGGGCCAAGAGGAAGGGGGATGTGGAGGTTCCTCACCACAGCTCATTAGCCAGCTTCAGGAAGAAAAAAAGGCAAAGAGGGTGTTTCTCAAACGTCAGACCTCAAAAAATAGACCGCTGAGGATGCCCTGTTTTGTAGCTACTTAATTAAGTCTCATTAGCATAACCGTGTGGTGTTGTTTACTTCAGGCTAACTCATATGTGCTGCTGTATAAAGACTGGGTTTGCGAGAGAACTGTTCCTAACTCTACAAAGACACAAACTTTTCAATGACAAAAACAACTAAATAAAATCCACATATTTAGGTTTTTAAGGCCTTCTTCTTTGCCGTAGATCTAAAGGACTGATGCTAATTGGTCTATTTTGTTTAAAACGTGAGAAATACCATCACAAGTGTTTGAAGAAATGCCCCATTTTAAACATTGTACTTAAGATAAGATAAGACTGGAGACATTTACAACAGGGCGCAGGGGTTTCTGTGGCTTCTCAATGTCAGGCAGCAGCAGCAGCAGCAGCAGCAGTAGTAGCAGTAGCAGCAGTAGTAGTAGCAGCAGTAGTAATAGTAGCAGTAGCAGCAGCAGCAGTAGTAGCAGCAGTAGTAGCAGTAGCAGTAGTAGTAGTAGCAGCAGTAGTAGTAGTAGCAGTAGCAGCAGCAGCAGTAGTAGCAGCAGTAGTAGCAGTAGCAGTAGTAGTAACAGTAGCAGTAGTAGCAGCAGCAGTAGTAGCAGTAGCAGTAACAGTAGCAGCAGCAGCAGTAGTAGTAGCAGTAGCAGTAGCAGCAGCAGTAGCAGCAGCAGTAGTAACAGTAGTAGCAGTATCAGTAGTATCAGTAGTAGCAGTAGCAGTATCAGTAGTAACAGTAGTAGCAGTAGCAGTAACAGTAGTAGCAGTAGCAGTATCAGTAGTAGCAGTAGCAGCAGTTTTTTTGAGACATTTTACGATGTATTGTTTTACAGGTTCAAGAAACAAAGCTCAAAAGGAGAAGACAGAAGCCAAAATATCAACACTTATTTTAAGCAACAGCAAAAAGAAAGTTGAGATTTAAGTTTTCCATTAAACTCCAAACATGTAAAGGGCTTTGTAAATAAAATACATTGAGAAAGTTCCTACATCACTCAAAGCGACCAAACTGCTTTACAATAAAGTCACATATGATCCATTAAAATTAAAGCATTCAAACAATAAAACAGTTAAAAAGCCTTAGTTTAGAAATGTTCATTTTGTTGTCTTCGTAGATTCAGTCCTTTGGTCGTTCTACACCAGACATCGACGATTTCCAAACATGTTTTATTCCCGATCAAGTGAAAAACACAAAAGAAAAATGGCTGATCTAAATCCAAAACCACCTTCTCCTTTAACACTTATCGTTGTTCATGAGAGTCTCAGGTTCAAAAACAAAACAAACGCCGCTTTTGTCGTAGAGAGATTTTCAAAGCAAAGCAGAATGTGGAGAGTGGAGCCTCGGTGCCACAGGCCCAGAGTAAATAATGTCAGCAAAGCCCTGACCCAACACAACATTGCCTTATTGATCCCCACAGTGATTTTCCAGAGCTGCCTTTCCTCCCTCAGTCAGAGCAGCAGCTTTGTCCAGAGCTGCAGCTTTGTCCAGAGCTGCAGCTTTGTCCAGAGCTGCAGCTTTGTCCAGAGCTGCAGCTTTGTCCAGAGCAGCAGAGACTTCGGGAGAGTCTCGTACATGAATGTGAAATAGGAGATGAGATGGTCTGGAAAAGTCCTATTTGAACAATTCCGTATGTAATAGATACTTTATTGATTCCCGCAGGAGAAGTGTCCAGTAGCAGCAAGAAGAAAAAATATAATAGATCTTTCTAAAAATATCTAACAATAATAATAATAACAGTCCTTCAGGTCACAGCAGCAGAGGTCGTTCAGACCATCCTCTCTGCTCTGGTCTGGACCAGTGTAAAACCATGAATCCTCTCTGCTCTGGTCTGGACCAGTGTAAAACCATGAATCCTCTCTGCTCTGGTCTGGACCAGTGTAAAACCATGAATCCTCTCTGCTCTGGTCTGGACCAGTGTAAAACCATGAATCCTCTCTGCTCTGGTCTGGACCAGTGTAAAAACCATGAATCCTCTCTGCTCTGGTCTGGACCAGTGTAAAACCATGAATCCTCTCTGCTCTGGTCTGGACCAGTGTAAAACCATGAATCCTCTCTGCTCTGGTCTGGACCAGTGTAAAACCATGAATCCTCTCTGCTCTGGTCTGGACCAGTGTAAAACCATGAATCCTCTCTGCTCTGGTCTGGACCAGTGTGAAACCATGAATCCTCTCTGCTCTGGTCTGGACCAGTATAAAACCATGAACACTGAACTGCAGTAACATCTCAAGCAGAAAAAAAGAATGAAAAATACCAATTATAAAACACAGACACTTAGGACTTACTGCCGTTTTCCAGTCCATTCAAAAGTAAACACAACCATAATAATAATAATAATAATAATAACTAGAAACTTGCAATGGCTGAAGCCATTGCGATTGACTGCGGAACAGATCTAATGTGGAAATCTGCTAAAAAAAATCCTTGAAATCCTTTAAAAGGCCTTGAAACTGTTAAAATACTTGATAGATATTTGAAACTCCTGAAGTCCTTGAAATTGTTGAAACCTTTAAACTCCTGAAATCCTTGAAACTGTTGAAACATTGAAACTCCTGAAATCCTTGAAACTTTTTTTAAACCTGGAAACTGTTGAAAGTGTGGAAACTCCTGAAATCCTTGAACCTCCTGATATCCTTGAAACTGGTTAAATTCTTAAACAGTTGAAATCCTTGAAACTACTAGAATGTATTGAAAGTGTCCTTGAAACTGAAAAATCCCCTCACCGCTGAAACAATTTGGTTCCTGTAACTAAGGAAACCTGGTCTGTGGTCATTATCTGGTGGTGGTCTGAGTCTTCGTTTGGGTCTTGGTCTGGTGGTATAATGCAACCTATTAGGTTGCATTATACTGGTTTACATGGAAAAATCCCTATTAGGTTGCATTATACTGGTTTACATGGAAAAATCCCTATTAGGTTGCATTATACTGGTTTACATGGAAAAATCCCTATTAAGTTGCATTATACTGGTTTACATGGAAAAATCTCTATTAAGTTGCATTATACTGGTTTACATGGAAAAATCCCTATTAGGTTGCATTATACTGGTTTACATGTACAAATCCCTATTAAGTTGCTTTATACTGGTTTACATGTAAAAACCCCTATTAGGTTACATTATAGTGGTTTACATGTAAAAATCCTTATTAAGTTGCATTATACTGGTTTACATGTAAAAACCCCTATTAAGTTCCATTATACTGGTTTACATGTAAAAACCCCTATTAAGTTCCATTATACTGGTTTACATGTAAAAACCCTATTAAGTTGCATTATACTGGTTTACATGGAAAAATCCCTATTAAGTTGCATAATACTGGTTTACATGGAAAAATCCCCATTAAGTTGCATTATACTGGTTTACATGAAAAAAACCCTATTAAGTTGCATTATACTGGTTTACAAGGAAAAATCCCTATTAAGTTGCATTATACTGGTTTACATGGAAAAATCCCTATTAAGTTGCATAATACTGGTTTACATGGAAAAATCCCCATTAAGTTGCATTATACTGGTTTACATGTAAAAAACCCTATTAAGTTACATTATACTGGTTTACATGGAAAAATCCCTATTAAGTTGCATTGTACTGGTTTACATGGAAAAAACCCTATTAAGTTGCATTATACTGGTTTACATGGAAAAAACCCTATTAAGTTGCATTATACTGGTTTACATGGAAAAAACCCTATTAAGTTGCATTATACTGGTTTACATGTAAAAACCCCTATTAAGTTGCATTATACTGGTTTACATGGAAAAATCCCCATTAAGTTGCATTATACTGGTTTACATGAAAAAAAACCCTATTAAGTTGCATTATACTGGTTTACATGGAAAAATCCCTATTAGGTTGCATGATTACACTGAAGTCCTTGAAACTGCTGAAGTCCTTGAAACTGCTGAAGTCCTTGAAACTGCTGAAGTCCTTGAAACTGTTGAAGTCCTTGAAACTCTTGAAATCTTGAAACTGCTGAAATCCTTGAAACTGTTGAATCCTTGAAACTGTTGAATCATTGAAACTGTAGAAATGTCTGAAAGAGCTGAAGTCCTATTAAAATGCATGGGCCTATTAAAATGCATTGCAGAATTCTCAATGCAGATTTTTGTCCGATTGCGGAAAAACCGGAAATCGCTGAAGTCCCAAAAGTAATAGCAATAATCTCCCAAACATGTGGAACGTTTTGATGTATAACTTGTGGAAATTGTTGAAAATGTGAAAGCTGTGAAACGTGTCAAAAAAAACTAGAAACTTGCAATGGCTGAAGCCATTGCGATTGACTGCGGAACAGATCTAATGTGGAAATCTGCTAAAAAAAATCCTTGAAATCCTTTAAAAGGCCTTGAAACTGTTAAAATACTTGATAGATATTTGAAACTCCTGAAGTCCTTGAAATTGTTGAAACCTTTAAACTCCTGAAATCCTTGAAACTGTTGAAACATTGAAACTCCTGAAATCCTTGAAACTTTTTTAAACCTGGAAACTGTTGAAAGTGTGGAAACTCCTGAAATCCTTGAACCTCCTGATATCCTTGAAACTGGTTAAATTCTTAAACAGTTGAAATCCTTGAAACTACTGAATGTATTGAAAGTGTCCTTGAAACTGAAAAATCCCCTCACCGCTGAAACAATTTGGTTCCTGTAACTAAGGAAACCTGGTCTGTGGTCATTATCTGGTGGTGGTCTGAGTCTTCGTTTGGGTCTTGGTCTGGTGGTATAATGCAACCTATTAGGTTGCATTATACTGGTTTACATGGAAAAATCCCTATTAGGTTGCATTATACTGGTTTACATGGAAAAATCCCTATTAGGTTGCATTATACTGGTTTACATGGAAAAATCCCTATTAAGTTGCATTATACTGGTTTACATGGAAAAATATCTATTAAGTTGCATTAATACTGGTTTACATGGAAAAATCCCTATTAGGTTGCATTATACTGGTTTACATGTACAAATCCCTATTAAGTTGCTTTATACTGGTTTACATGTAAAAACCCCTATTAGGTTACATTATAGTGGTTTACATGTAAAAATCCTTATTAAGTTGCATTATACTGGTTTACATGTAAAAACCCCTATTAAGTTCCATTATACTGGTTTACATGTAAAAACCCCTATTAAGTTCCATTATACTGGTTTACATGTAAAAACCCTATTAAGTTGCATTATACTGGTTTACATGAAAAAAACCCTATTAAGTTGCATTATACTGGTTTACATGGAAAAATCCCTATTAAGTTGCATTATACTGGTTTACATGGAAAAATCCCCAATAAGTTGCATTATACTGGTTTACATGAAAAAAACCCTATTAAGTTGCGGAGTTGGTTCCGCAGTCAATCAATAAAAACAGTCTATACCACACTTTTCTGGATTCTCAGAGTCACTGGATTTATTCTCTCAGTCTGAGCAGTGCGAGTGAGCGACTGTAAAACTAGCCACAGTCGCCTTTGCCATCGCCTCTGACCACATGACTCTGACTCTGACTCTGTCTCTGTCTCTGTCTCTGACTCTGACCACATGACTCTGACTCTGTCTCTGTCTCTGACTCTGTCTCTGACTCTGACTCTGTCTCTGTCTCTGACCACATGACTCTGACTCTGTCTCTGTCTCTGTCTCCGTCTCTGACTCTGTCTCTGTCTCTGTCTCTGACTCTGTCTCTGTCTCTGACTCTGTCTCTGACCCAGGGCCGGAGTGGGACAACATTTCAGGCCGGGAGCTTTTCATCCATTCAGGCCAAACAAGGTTCTAAATTTGTGTTTTTGTCATTGATTGACTGCGGAACCTTCCGCAGTCAACCATTGGTTTTGTATTTCTTTATTCCGTCATTTTTTTTGACACGTTTCACAGCTTTCACATTTTCAACAATTTCCACAAGTTATACATCAAAACGTTCCACATGTTTGGGAGATTATTGCTATTACTTTTGGGACTTCAGCGATTTCCGGTTTTTCCGCAATCGGACAAAAATCTGCATTGAGAATTCTGCAATGCATTTTAATAGGCCCATGCATTTTAATAGGACTTCAGCTCTTTCAGACATTTCTACAGTTTCAATGATTCAACAGTTTCAAGGATTCAACAGTTTCAAGGATTTCAGCAGTTTCAAGGACTTCAGCAGTTTCAAGGACTTCAGCAGTTTCAAGGACTTCAGCAGTTTCAAGGACTTCAGTGTAATCATGCAACCTAATAGGGATTTTTCCATGTAAACCAGTATAATGCAACTTAATAGGGATTTTTCCATGTAAACCAGTATAATGCAACTTAATAGGGTTTTTTCATGTAAACCAGTATAATGCAACTTAATAGGGTTTTTTTTCATGTAAACCAGTATAATGCAACTTAATGGGGATTTTTCCATGTAAACCAGTATAATGCAACTTAATAGGGGTTTTTACATGTAAACCAGTATAATGCAACTTAATAGGGTTTTTTCCATGTAAACCAGTATAATGCAACTTAATAGGGTTTTTTCCATGTAAACCAGTATAATGCAACTTAATAGGGTTTTTTCCATGTAAACCAGTACAATGCAACTTAATAGGGATTTTTCCATGTAAACCAGTATAATGCAACTTAATAGGGTTTTTTACATGTAAACCAGTATAATGCAACTTAATGGGGATTTTTCCATGTAAACCAGTATTATGCAACTTAATAGGGATTTTTCCATGTAAACCAGTATAATGCAACTTAATAGGGATTTTTCCTTGTAAACCAGTATAATGCAACTTAATAGGGTTTTTTTTCATGTAAACCAGTATAATGCAACTTAATGGGGATTTTTCCATGTAAACCAGTATTATGCAACTTAATAGGGATTTTTCCATGTAAACCAGTATAATGCAACTTAATAGGGTTTTTACATGTAAACCAGTATAATGGAACTTAATAGGGGTTTTTACATGTAAACCAGTATAATGGAACTTAATAGGGGTTTTTACATGTAAACCAGTATAATGCAACTTAATAAGGATTTTTACATGTAAACCACTATAATGTAACCTAATAGGGGTTTTTACATGTAAACCAGTATAAAGCAACTTAATAGGGATTTGTACATGTAAACCAGTATAATGCAACTTAATAGGGATTTTTCCATGTAAACCAGTATAATGCAACTTAATAGGGATTTTTCCATGTAAACCAGTATAATGCAACTTAATAGGGATTTTTCCATGTAAACCAGTATAAAGCAACTTAATAGGGATTTGTACATGTAAACCAGTATAATGCAACCTAATAGGGATTTTTCCATGTAAACCAGTATAATGCAACCTAATAGGTTGCATTATACCACCAGACCAAGACCCAAACGAAGACTCAGACCACCACCAGATAATGACCACAGACCAGGTTTCCTTAGTTACAGGAACCAAATTGTTTCAGCGGTGAGGGGATTTTTCAGTTTCAAGGACACTTTCAATACATTCAGTAGTTTCAAGGATTTCAACTGTTTAAGAATTTAACCAGTTTCAAGGATATCAGGAGGTTCAAGGATTTCAGGAGTTTCCACACTTTCAACAGTTTCCAGGTTTAAAAAAAGTTTCAAGGATTTCAGGAGTTTCAATGTTTCAACAGTTTCAAGGATTTCAGGAGTTTAAAGGTTTCAACAATTTCAAGGACTTCAGGAGTTTCAAATATCTATCAAGTATTTTAACAGTTTCAAGGCCTTTTAAAGGATTTCAAGGATTTTTTTTAGCAGATTTCCACATTAGATCTGTTCCGCAGTCAATCGCAATGGCTTCAGCCATTGCAAGTTTCTAGTTGTATTTTGATGTTCTTTTAATAGTTTTAAGATTGACTGTCAAAACTTTTGTTTTCTTTCTTTTTTTTAATATTGACTGTTTATATAATCTCGGACGTTTAAGGATTGTTGTACGTTGCTTAGCAACGTAACGTTTATGGAGTTTAGTGAGAATAAAGACACACACACACACACACACACACACACAATGAACTAAGTGTTCATTAGTGTATAACTATAACAAGCTAATCAATTATTGTTAAAAAAGTAGTAAGGTAAAATCACATCGTTACAGCTCATATAAAAGGACAAATAAAAACGTGTATGAACCATCAGTTGGAGAGACCACTCATTTCAACCGGGGAAGCTACACTGGGTGCACTGCTAGGCTGGGGAAGCTACACTGGGTGCACTGCTAGGCTGGCCTGGCTGTGTAGCCAACGTGTGACGTCACATTTGTTTAATTTTGCTCTGGCCCAATGACAGTAAAGCTTTGGCCAGTGTTGTGCCAGTTCACAGCTTTTCTGAACTAGTTCAAGTTCAGTTCATACATGCTCAAAGTGAACAGTTCACGTTCGAAGTTCTCAATTTTAATTCTGAACTAGTTCAAAGTTCAGTTCATTTTACTTTTTGCGAGATATTCAAATAAATATTTTTTTTCACTACGAGCTAGAAATCACAATACGTGGTATATATATATATATATATATATATATATATATATATATATATATATATATATATATATATATATATTATATCCTGTACACTGCACAGGATGTTTTGACTCCAATGCAGACAAGATTTACATGGGTTTCAATGGGAACTGAGTTGTCCCATCTCTGCTCATAAGTACAAACTGTAATGCGCTGCAGAACGTGTGTCTATACTTTATGTCAAATGTAAAACAGCCCTGTGTCACTGACTTACCCCTGTGTTTTCATCACGGCACATGTGAGTCCAACAACCAATGAATATCACTAGCATATAGCGCCGCACCGCAAGTACACTGAGTCGGGGTGCGTTCACAGACGGTGGAAACCGTAGGAATTTTTAGTTTTCAGTGCGGAGAATACAGGAGGGAGGAACTTTCTCTCGTTGCGTTTCAAAAGAGAAAACAGATTTCACTCAGTTTTAAATGGAAAACAAATTGTCTGCCGTTTCATGACACATAATATGAACTAATTCACGTTCAAGTTCTTTATTAAAAAATGTGTTGCGTTCAGTTCAACGTTCACGAAAAAATGAGCGTGTTCAATGAACGCGTTCTTTTGAACTCGTTCACGCACAACACTGGCTTTGGCCTGGGCCTTGCTCATTGGACCAGGCCACCAGGCAGGGTAGGAGTTTGCAAAGACCGTGAGGATGAAATAAAATTAAAAGAAAAAAAAAACAAAACAAAAAAAAAAAGAAAAAAAGACCGTGATGATAGGGCAGGCCCAGGCCACTTTGACACGCAGGCCACCGGGAGATCTCCCGATGCTCCCGATGGCCAGTCCGGGCCAGCTCTGACCACATGACTCTGACTCTGTCTCTGTCTCCGTCTCTGACTCTGTCTCTGACTCTGACCACATGACTCTGACTCTGTCTCTGTCTCTGTCTCTGACTCTGACTCTGACCACATGACTCTGACTCTGTCTCTGTCTCTGACTCTGTCTCTGACTCTGTCTCTGTCTCTGTCTCCGTCTCTGACTCTGTCTCTGACTCTGTCTCTGACTCTGTCTCTGACTCTGACCACATGACTCTGTCTCTGTCTCTGTCTCTGTCTCTGCCTCTGCCTCTGCCTCTGTCTCTGACTCTGTCTCTGACTCTGTCTCTGTCTCTGACTCTGACTCTGTCTCTGTCTCTGACTCTGACTCTGTCTCTGACCACATGACTCTGACTCTGACTCTGACTCTGACTCTGTCTCTGACTCTGTCTCTGTCTCTGACTCTGTCTCTGACCACATGACTCTGACTCTGTCTCTGTCTCTGACTCTGTCTCTGTCTCTGACTCTGTCTCTGACCACATGACTCTGACTCTGTCTCTGTCTCTGTCTCTGACTCTGTCTCTGACTCTGTCTCTGTCTCTGACTCTGTCTCTGTCTCTGACCACATGACTCTGACTCTGTCTCTGTCTCTGTCTCTGACTCTGTCTCTGACTCTGTCTCTGACTCTGTCTCTGACTCTGACCACATGACTCTGACTCTGTCTCTGTCTCTGACTCTGTCTCTGACTCTGTCTCTGACTCTGTCTCTGACTCTGACTCTGACTCTGACTCTGTCTCTGACTCTGTCTCTGACTCTGTCTCTGTCTCTGACTCTGTCTCTGACTCTGACTCTGACTCTGACTCTGTCTCTGTCTCTGTCTCTGACTCTGCCTCTGTCTCTGCCTCTGCCTCTGACTCTGACTCTGTCTCTGTCTCTGACTCTGTCTCTGACTCTGACTCTGACTCTGACTCTGTCTCTGTCTCTGACTCTGTCTCTGACTCTGCCTCTGTCTCTGCCTCTGTCTCTGTCTCTGACTCTGACTCTGACTCTGTCTCTGTCTCTGACTCTGTCTCTGACTCTGACCACATGACTCTGTCTCTGTCTCTGACTCTGACCACATGACTCTGACTCTGACTCTGTCTCTGACTCTGTCTCTGTCTCTGTCTCTGACTCTGACCACATGACTCTGTCTCTGTCTCTGTCTCTGTCTCTGTCTCTGACTCTGTCTCTGACTCTGTCTCTGTCTCTGTCTCTGACCACATGACTCTGACTCTGTCTCTGTCTCTGACCACATGACTCTGACTCTGTCTCTGACTCTGACTCTGACTCTGTCTCTGTCTCTGACTCTGACTCTGACTCTGTCTCTGACCACATGACTCTGACTCTGTCTCTGACTCTGTCTCTGTCTCTGACTCTGACTCACACCACATGACTCTGTCTCTGTCTCTGACTCTGACTCTGACTCTGTCTCTGTCTCTGACTCTGACTCTGACTCTGTCTCTGACCACATGACTCTGACTCTGTCTCTGTCTCTGACCACATGACTCTGACTCTGTCTCTGTCTCTGTCTCTGTCTCTGACTCTGTCTCTGTCTCTGACTCTGTCTCTGACCACATGACTCTGACTCTGTCTCTGTCTCTGTCTCTGACCACATGACTCTGTCTCTGACTCTGACTCTGACTCTGTCTCTGTCTCTGTCTCTGACCACATGACTCTGTCTCTGTCTCTGTCTCTGACTCTGTCTCTGTCTCTGACTCTGTCTCTGACTCTGACTCTGTCTCTGACTCTGACTCTGTCTCTGACCACATGACTCTGACTCTGTCTCTGTCTCTGTCTCTGACCACATGACTCTGTCTCTGACTCTGACTCTGTCTCTGTCTCTGTCTCTGACCACATGACTCTGTCTCTGTCTCTGTCTCTGACTCTGTCTCTGTCTCTGACTCTGTCTCTGACCACATGACTCTGACTCTGACCACATGACTCTGACTCTGTCTCTGTCTCTGTCTCTGACTCTGTCTCTGTCTCTGACTCTGTCTCTGACCACATGACTCTGACTCTGTCTCTGTCTCTGTCTCTGACCACATGACTCTGTCTCTGACTCTGACTCTGACTCTGTCTCTGTCTCTGTCTCTGACCACATGACTCTGTCTCTGTCTCTGTCTCTGACTCTGTCTCTGTCTCTGACTCTGTCTCTGACCACATGACTCTGACTCTGTCTCTGACCACATGACTCTGACTCTGTCTCTGTCTCTGTCTCTGTCTCTGACTCTGACTCTGACTCTGTCTCTGACTCTGACTCTGACTCTGTCTCTGACTCTGACTCTGACTCTGTCTCTGTCTCTGTCTCTGACTCTGACTCTGACTCTGACTCTGTCTCTGACTCTGACTCTGTCTCTGACCACATGACTCTGACTCTGTCTCTGTCTCTGTCTCTGACCACATGACTCTGTCTCTGACTCTGACTCTGACTCTGTCTCTGTCTCTGTCTCTGACCACATGACTCTGTCTCTGTCTCTGTCTCTGACTCTGTCTCTGTCTCTGACTCTGTCTCTGACCACATGACTCTGACTCTGACCACATGACTCTGACTCTGTCTCTGTCTCTGTCTCTGACTCTGTCTCTGTCTCTGACTCTGTCTCTGACCACATGACTCTGACTCTGTCTCTGTCTCTGTCTCTGACCACATGACTCTGTCTCTGACTCTGACTCTGACTCTGTCTCTGTCTCTGTCTCTGACCACATGACTCTGTCTCTGTCTCTGTCTCTGACTCTGTCTCTGTCTCTGACTCTGTCTCTGACCACATGACTCTGACTCTGTCTCTGACCACATGACTCTGACTCTGTCTCTGTCTCTGTCTCTGTCTCTGACTCTGACTCTGACTCTGACTCTGACTCTGTCTCTGACTCTGACTCTGACTCTGACTCTGACTCTGTCTCTGACTCTGACTCTGACTCTGACTCTGACTCTGTCTCTGTCTCTGTCTCTGTCTCTGACTCTGACTCTGACTCTGACTCTGACTCTGACTCTGACTCTGTCTCTGTCTCTGTCTCTGTCTCTGTCTCTGTCTCTGACTCTGACTCTGACTCTGACTCTGACTCTGACTGATGTGGATGCTCCAAGATTGTTCCTGGAAAAGTGTCTTATTTCACAGAGATATGAAAACAAATGCACAACACGTAAAGCCATCATTACAGAACATATCAGATAATCATATCATTTCCTTCTTGTCATTTCACGGGTATTACCATATTATTTCCTGCCGGTTTATTACCTGGATATTACACGGAAATCACAATATTATTTCCATACAATTTCAACGTTAAGTGCTACCACAAAAGCCTTCCCGTTTTTCTTTCTGTGGCTTTTGAATAGAAAATAAATGCTTCCTCTTTAGGTCTTGCACAGACACATTGTTTACCAGAGCTGCCATATTCTGATCCACCCGTTCATATCACAGACACATTGTTTACCAGAGCTGCCATATTCTGATCCACCCGTTCATATCACAGACACATTGTTTACCAGCGCTGCCATATTCTGATCCACCCGTTCATATCACAGACACATTGTTTACCAGAGCTGCCATATTCTGATCCACCCGTTCATATCACAGACACATTGTTTACCAGCGCTGCCATATTCTGATCCACCCGTTCATATCACAGACACATTGTTTACCAGAGCTGCCATATTCTGATCCACCCGTTCATATCACAGACACATTGTTTACCAGCGCTGCCATATTCTGATCCACCCGTTCATATCACAGACACATTGTTTACCAGAGCTGCCATATCCTGATCCACCCGTTCATATCACAGACACATTGTTTACCAGAGCTGCCATATCCTGATCCACCCGTTCATATCACAGACACATTGTTTACCAGAGCTGCCATATCCTGATCCACCCGTTCATATCACAGACACATTGTTTACCAGAGCTGCCATATCCTGATCCACCCGTTCATATCACAGACACACTGTTTACCAGCGCTGCCATATCCTGATCCACCCGTTCATATCACAGACACATTGTTTACCAGAGCTGCCATATCCTGATCCACCCGTTCATATCACAGACACATTGTTTACCAGCGCTGCCATATTCTGATCCACCCGTTCATATCACAGACACATTGTTTACCAGAGCTGCCATATTCTGATCCACCCGTTCATATCACAGACACATTGTTTACCAGCGCTGCCATATCCTGATCCACCCGTTCATATCACAGACACATTGTTTACCAGAGCTGCCATATCCTGATCCACCCGTTCATATCACAGACACATTGTTTACCAGAGCTGCCATATCCTGATCCACCCGTTCATATCACAGACACATTGTTTACCAGAGCTGCCATATCCTGATCCACCCGTTCATATCACAGACACATTGTTTACCAGCGCTGCCATATTCTGATCCACCCGTTCATATCACAGACACATTGTTTACCAGAGCTGCCATATCCTGATCCACCCGTTCATATCACAGACACATTGTTTACCAGAGCTGCCATATCCTGATCCACCCGTTCATATCACAGACACAGTGTTTACCAGAGCTGCCATATCCTGATCCACCCGTTCATATCACAGACACATTGTTTACCAGCGCTGCCATATTCTGATCCACCCGTTCATATCACAGACACATTGTTTACCAGAGCTGCCATATCCTGATCCACCCGTTCATATCACAGACACATTGTTTACCAGCGCTGCTATATCCTGGTAAACAATATTTACCGTTCACATTGTGTTGTTTTGTCCATATGAGACCAGTCCAAAAATAGAATCTGTTAGCAAAGCCCCAGAACTCTCTTCTACCTCTGAATGTTTGAAGCCAAGCACAATTTCATGCTTATTTAATGCCTGTGTACTTAAGGTGCTCACAGCGAAGCTTGGATTACAGACGGAGCAGAACCGAGCAGCGGGAAGTAACCGGAGTCCGCGAGCATCAGGGATTTGGATGCATCTGAATCTATTATGCATTTTTGGATTACAATGCCATCTACAAGAGGAGAGTGCCACCTTTAACACCTGTTTCTGGGAGACTGGGCCATAGAAAGTCTGTGGCTGTCGGAGCAAATATACAGAGATGACAAGATGAAAGAGAATATATATGGAATGTCCAAGGTTAAAGCCGAGGAGAGCAAACTGCGAAACCACAAAGAAATCTATCTGATAAGATTAGATAGCCTTGGATGTAGGGCTGGACGATAAGGCTGAAAACTATATTATTATTAAAATATCTATATATCACAAGTCATTCATATCGGTCGATAACGATACATATTGATTGTCGTGTCGGCGAACGCACCTTAGCAGCCTTGTTCATAGTCACAGGGAATGAGGCTCGAGGCACATTTTCACACTGTGTCCCCCATTGTTAGTCCCGGTTTAATCCTGGTTTAGTCCTGGTTTAGTCCTGGTTTAGTCCTGGTTTAGTCCTGGTTTAGTCTTGGTTTAGTCTTGGTTTAGTCTTGGTTTAGTCCTGGTTTAGTCCTGGTTTAGTCCTGGTTTAGTCTTGGTTTAGTCTTGGTTTAGTCCTGGTTTAGTCCTGGTTTAGTCCTGGTTTAGTCCTGGTTTAGCTCCTGTTCTGGCTGTTTTTGAGTGTCTTGTGTCCCTGGCTCCGTGCGGCTCTCTGATAGCTCTCGGATAGCTCTCGGATAGCTCTCGGATAGCTCTCTGATAGCTCTCTGATAGCTCTCTGATAGCCGCACAGAGGAAAAAGTTCATCTCTTGCTTTCGCCAAATGCATCGGGTCTCTGTGTCCACTGCCTTTGCCGCCGCACATGCTGTTCCTCGCACGGACGTTCAGAACCATTGACACGACATTGAAAAACGATCTATAGATCCATAGACGCTACACATGGTGCGGTTGGTTTTTTTGCATTTCCCAGAATGTTTTGCGGTTCATACTCGGCCGTGATAGGTCGAGAAGCCTCTGCCTACATCCCCCAGAATGCCGCGCGCTTCTGACTCTGCTTTACTTCCGGTTTTTTCTAACGGAGTGAAGTGCAACTACCGAACATTCTATCTACCTCGTTTTCTATTGATATCGAACACGTGTCTATCGCGATACATATCCTTTTATCACCCAGCCGG
Source organism: Knipowitschia caucasica (assembly GCA_964034765.1). Lineage (NCBI taxonomy): Eukaryota > Metazoa > Chordata > Actinopteri > Gobiiformes > Gobiidae > Knipowitschia > Knipowitschia caucasica. The sequence goes on along the minus strand of OZ035829.1, from coordinate 2,130,907 downwards.
ACTTGTATGGCTCTCAAAGCAGTTTGGTTCTTACAACAGTTTTCATATCTAAGCATTCTTTGTCCTCTGTCACATCTGTGGGTCAACTAGGACTGAAAAAAGCTGCTATTGCCACTGTCTCTTTAAATATATCCTGAACAGACTATGTGAGATCAATAAAATCTATGTATCTATAGATCTATCTTGTTGCATGAAAAACCTTGGCCTGACAGAAGGAAAGTTGGAGGTTGTGTTGTAATGAAAGTGTGTGTCGGTCCAAACATCTGTTGTTGGTTCGTTGTCCTCAGCCCCAGACGGCTCTGGTGTTCTCAGGTCAAACATGGACCACCCATTGGACCCATTGGACCCATTGGACCAACAACAAAACCAGGTCACAGCAGACTTTGTACTTTCAAGCTAAAATTGGATGTTTATTAGTAACAAATGAAAAACTACTTCTGCCTCAATTCAGCTCAGCTCAGCTCAGATTGTTTATTTGAACTCAGACTGTAATAATAATGATAAATGTAGGGAAAAGGAACATACATTAGATCGAAATAGACAATGGTTTTAGTGCTAGTTAGAGTTCAAAAAGAGGAGGCAGAAGTAGAAAAATATGTATCAGCGCCTACCCCTTTGTTGCTTAATTAAATACAGTAAATGTACGTTCCAAGACAGAGTAATACATGTATTTACAGTACTTAATTAAGTATTAATACCATGTGTACAAGTCTTTCCATGGCCTCAGACCTAAGTACATCTGTGTTAGTGCCTATGAACCAACAGGGACTGGCCTCATGCTGGTCCCAGAGGCAGGACTAAACAAGGCGCTGCAACCACCTCCTCCCCTCCTCCTCCCCTCCTCCTCACCTCCTCCTCCCCACCTCCTCCCCACCTCCTCCCCTCCTCCCCTCCCCACCTCCCCTCCTCCCCTCCTCCTCCCCTCCTCCCCACCTCCTCCCCTCCTCCTCCTCTCCTCCCCACCTCCTCCCCTCCTCCTCCCCCCTCCTCCCCACCTCCTCCTCCCCACCTCCTCCTCCTCCCCTCCTCCTCCTCCTCCTCCCCACCTCCTCCCCTCCTCCTCCCCACCTCCTCCTCCTCCCCTCCCCTTCTCCTCCACTCCTCCTCCTCCCCACCTCCCCTCCTCCCCTCCCCACCTCCTCCCCTCCTCCTCCTCTCCTCCCCACCTCCTCCCCTCCTCCCCCTCACCTCCTCCCCTCCTCCTCCCCACCTCCTCCCCTCCTCCTCCTCTCCTCCCCACCTCCTCCCCTCCTCCTCCTCCCCTCCTCCTCCTCACCTCCTCCCCTCCTCCTCCCCACCTCCTCCCCTCCTCCTCACCTCCTCCCCTCCTCCTCCCCTCCTCCTCCTCACCTCCTCCCCTCCTCCTCCTCTCCTCCCCACCTCCTCCCCTCCTCCTCCCCTCCTCCTCACCTCCTCCCCTCCTCCTCCCCTCCTCCTCCCCACCTCCTCCCCTCCTCCTCCTCCCCTCCTCCTCCTCTCCTCCTCCTCCCCTTCTCCCCCTCACCTCCTCCCCTCCTCCTCACCTCCTCCTCACCTCCTCCCCTCCTCCTCCCCTCCTCCTCCTCCCCTCCTCCCCTCCTCCTCCCCACCTCCTCCCCTCCTCCTCCCCTCCTCCTCCCCACCTCCTCCGCTTTCCTACTGTTCTATAACCTGTGATGCAACACTGACATTTCCCCACAGTGGGACGAATGAAGGATCTCTTAATCTCTTAATCTTTTATTTAAAGTTTCCACTGCCTTTTCCACCTGGCCCACTCCTGCTCTCATCTCTCTTGAACTTATAAATCTTCTTTCGTTTACGTCTGTAGTCCAAATGAAACAAGTACAGAACGGGGTTAGAGAGAATGAGGGAGTCACTTTCCAAGAACTGCTTCCTCCGTCCTTTTAAAACCTTTTTGAACCTTTTAGAAGCGTCAACAAGAAGCCACAGGAAACTCCAACCACAAATCTGCAGCGTCCATGTTTTTGGGGATGCATGAGAGATGACCCTTGACCTTTTTGAGCTGGAATGATCTGAGGTGAGCGTAGACACAGATAATCCTCTACCTTTGAGGAAAAACACACTCCTGCTGAATCCACTTCCTGTTTCCTGCTTCCACTTGGGAGCAGAGCGAGCCATTGTTTCCAGCCGCTCATCCAGACGAGAGAAGAAGGATGACTGGGGGTAATGCGAGGCCACAGAGACCCGCCTGGCTGTATTTATGGACTCATGGAACATTACATCTCTGATATTACAGCCGGAGGACAGAGGATGTGAGCTACGCTGTGCTGCGAACAGTCAGATAAGATGAAAACCTGAACGTAGGCGATCCATTCATGTTGTAAAGCAGACTAAACCCTAACCATGTGTAAACTCTGGTCCATGATCATCTCCTACATGTACGCCTGGTCTTACCATGTGCGGCTCCCTGCGGCTCTCCCACATTACCATAGTCCACAGACGGCTGACTCAGCAGAACACGAGCACGTGGGGCGCGAGAAGGTCGACAGAAAGAGCACGAGACAAGTTCCAGGCGGAAACATGGCTTTGCAACTGCGTCTCTTGAATCTAGGTAGGTGTAGGTATATGTATATGTACAGTATGCAAATGTATGTGTATATGTGCATATGTATGTGTATATGTATGTGTGTATGTATGTGTATATGTATGTGTGTGTGTATGTGTATATGTACATGTACAGTATGCAAATGTATGCGTATATGTATGTGTATATGTATGTGTGTATGTATGTGTGTATGTATGTATATGTATGTGTATATGTATGTGTGTATGTATGTGTGTATGTATGTGTATATGTATGTGTGTATGTATGTGTGTATGTATGTGTGTATGTATGTGTATATGTATGTGTGTATGTATGTGTATATGTATGTATATGTATGTGTGTATGTACGTGTGTATGTATGTGTATATGTATGTGTGTATGTATGTGTATATGTATGTGTATATGTATGTGTGTATGTATGTGTATATGTATGTATATGTATGTGTGTATGTATGTGTATATGTATGTGTTTATGCATGTGTGTATGTATGTGTGTATGTATTCGTGTATGTATGTGTGTATGTATGTGTATATGTATGTGTGTATGTATGTGTGTATGTATGTGTGTATGTATTCGTGTATGTATGTGTGTATGTATGTGTATATGTATGTATGTATATGTATGTGTACTGTACATGTATATGTGTATGTATGTGTATATGTATGTGTGTATGTATGTGTATATGTATGTGTATATGTATGTGTGTATGTATGTGTATATGTATGTATATGTATGTGTGTATGTATGTGTATATGTATGTGTTTATGCATGTGTGTATGTATGTGTGTATGTATTCGTGTATGTATGTGTGTATGTATGTGTATATGTATGTGTATATGTATGTGTGTATGTATGTGTGTATGTATGTGTGTATGTATGTGTATATGTATGTGTATATGTATGTGTATATGTATGTATATGTATGTGTGTATGTATGTGTGTATGTATGTGTATATGTATGTGTATGTGTATATGTACATGTACAGTATGCAAATGTATGTGTATATGTATGTGTATATGTATGTGTATATGTATGTGTATATGTATGTGTGTATGTATGTGTATATGTATATGTATGTGTATATGTATGTGTTTATGCATGTGTGTATGTATGTGTGTATGTATTCGTGTATGTATGTGTGTATGTATGTGTGTATGTATGTATGTATATGTATGTGTACTGTACATGTATATGTGTATGTATGTGTGTATGTATGTGTATATGTATGTGTGTATGTATGTGTATATGTATGTGTGTATGTATGTGTGTATGTATGTGTATATGTATGTGTGTATGTATGTGTGTATGTATGTGTGTATGTATGTGTATATGTATGTGTGTATGTATGTGTGTATGTATGTGTGTATGTATGTGTGTATGTATGTGTATGTATCTGTGTATGTATGTGTGTATGTATGTGTATATGTATGTGTGTATGTATGTGTATATGCATGTGTAAGTAGTAAGTAGTAAGTAAGCTTTTATTTATATACCGCCTTTTCACTGCACATCAGAGTCTCAAAGCGGTTTACAATTGTTGGGTGGGGGTGCCAGTACAGGAGGCACATGCCATACCTATTGTACATATTTTTAGTGGTAGGGGAAACCGGAGCACCCGGAGGAAACCTACGCAGACACGGGGAGAACATGCAAACTCCACTCAGAAAGGCCCTGGTCCAACCGGGATTCGAACCCAGGACCTTCTTGCTGAGAGGCGAGAGTGCTATCCACTCAGCCACCGTGCCGCCCACATGTGTATATGTATGTGTGTATGTATGTGTATATGTATGTATATGTATGTGTGAATGTATGTGTATATGTATGTGTGTATGTATGTGTATATGTATGTATATATGTATGTGTATGTGTATGTGTATATGTATGTATATGTATGTGTATATGTATGTGTGTATGTATGTGTATATGTATGTGTATATGTATGTATATGTATGTATATGTGTATGTATGTATATGTATGTATATGTATATGTATGTATATGTATGTGTATGTGTATGTATGTGTATATGTATGTATATGTATGTATATGTATGTGTATGTGTATGTATGTGTATATGTATGTATATGTATGTATATGTATGTGTATGTGTATGTATGTGTATATGTATGTATATGTATGTATATGTATGTACGCATGTATAAGTGTTTGGTAAAGTCTCTCTTCAGACCAGATGGAAAGACAGTAGTGAAAGCTGTGTTTTGGGGACGACTGATTCAAACCGTTCTGTGCTAAATGTTCCTGGCTGAATGTGTGGGTGTTGAGTAGGTCTGTACATAAATCCACATTTCAGAGCCATGTCTCTTCCTACGCACTAGAATCCAGCTGCAGGGGTAACATTTATAGGACCGAGCTTGGGGATGTTCGAGAGTTGTAGTAGTAGAGAAAAGAAGCTAAACATGTTTGGCTACAGCTAAACGGGCTGAAGTCACTGGCACCTGTTGCTACGAGCTAAAGGTACGGACAACTGTATGTTTAAATTACATTCTGAATGAACTGAAACTGTTTACGTACCATTTCTGAATATACCGCAGCTCAAACAAAAGAGATTGTGGTAAATCCCTTCATCTCAGTTCAAAATATAAGCTTTAAAAGATTAAGGTTAACGTACTTTATTGTCCCCATAGGGATTGTTTTTAGGGACATTGCGTATTTATGGCAAGCTACGACTGTACACACAACAGGATTAGCTCAAGACTGGTTTTTTGTTTGTAGTCCCATGGATTTTAGTGGTACGGGGAGAACATGCAAACTCCATCCAGACAGGCACCTGTGAGTTGGACCATGCTGTGCCACCTTCTTTGTCCTCTGCATTTGAAGGAGAACCTATTAACTCCACACAGAACGGCCTGGAGGTGGAACCAAACCCAGGCTTCTTGCTGTGAAGCACAAGCGCTAACTTCTATGGTGACTTGATTAATAATTACTCACATTAGGCTCATGAATACATAGCTGCGCCTGGCTTGTTACTGATGTAAAACGCTCTATGAGGCAGGTCTATGTCTCTTCATCTCACTGACTGTCCCCATTGTCTGCGGGTTACTACTTGGTTGAGATACTAATACTTACTTATTTAATAATTGTGATTGTTACCATTATCTAGAATTGGTAAATTGGATTACCATTGAGAAAACCAAGAACATTAGGCCCAGTTAGACAGAGACGCTGCAAAGCTATTAGCAAAAACGACCATGCTCCTTATCTGAAGTCAGCGTTTATATGGCAACGGAAAACTATGTCGTTCTAGCACTGCCCCGGCCAGTAGGGGGCAGCGGACCTTTACAACACACGCAACCCCCAGAAGTAGAACCACTTCCTCAACAACATCCTCAGGCCGCCACAAAGATGTGAAAGAACCAACATCATTTTTCAACAGCAGCGGAAATGAGAAGTGAAACTACAGCTGTGGTTTGGTTTGGACGAAGGAGTAGAAAACGTTAGCAAAGCAACCGTAGCATTAATCGACCTGCCGCCATTGTTGTTTACGTTCTACTGCGTCCAAATGTATGCGGGAGAAGGGCTGAGGTCATCGCAGCAGAGAATTCACACCTTTTTCTTCACACAGCTGTGAAACTGTTCTGTTCCACTCTGGAGGCTGTTTCTCAACGTTTTCACCTCAAACACGTCTCCATGTTAGCCTGGTCGTACCCCACCATAGTACAAATTACATTTCATACTAAGGTCTGGATTTGCTCCATTGACTCCGTTAACAGGTGGGAGGGGCTAACTCCTTTTGCAGATTGAAACGATTGGATCTGAGTTTACTGTGACGTATGTAATTCGCTCGAGTCTGTCATTAGCATTTAGCATTTAGCCTAGCTTTAGCCATCTCCTTTGCTGCTAACGGAGCCCGTGGGGAGTAGCGCCACAATCTTGACCAGCGATTACATTTGCTAAACATTCCTCTTGCTCCGGCTTCAGTTTCTTGATAGAACCAGACCGGATTACTTTACTATCGCATTCTTTGCCAAACTACAACCTGCCCGTTCAGCACCGACCTACAACACCCGCCTTCCGCGCTCTCTGAGTAGCCGGTCGAAATAAGACCAATTGTATTCGCTAACACAGGGACCAGACTCAGCTACATGCAGTGAAATGATGATTGAGCGGAGAGTACGGATGGCTGTGGCCAGGCTATCTTCATGTAAACAAAAAGCCAAACCAATATTAAGCTGCACTAACTCACTTCGAAGCAGCAGTTTGAAACGTGAGCGCTGGCCTTGCTAATGAGACCTGTAGATTTTCTCAAGAAAGTGGGGGCCAGTGGTCTGCTGTGATTGGTCACAATCAGGACGCGAAACAAATTCTCTTCGCTTTGCACAAAAACTCAATCAAATAAAATTACTCCAGTACAAACCTGCGCTACTTATTCTTCAAAAGGACGCATATCCCACAGCACTGCATGGATATGGATTGCATTTAACTAATGATTACAAAAATAAAGTGAGTTAATGCAGCTTTATCTCTAACATTTTACTTTCGCAGCATCTCTGAGTAAACAGCACCGTAGTTATTAGGTACCAAACTCTACACTTAAAAGTCTGTTTCTGGAAAGGCATGAGCCACCTGCACACACCTCGCCTCAGTCCCGCTGCCGTCCCTTCAGTCCCTACAGTCCCTTCAGTCCCTACAGTCCCTTCAGTCCCTACAGTCCCTTCAGTCCCTTCAGTCCCTACAGTCCCTTCAGTCCCTACAGTCCCTTCAGTCCCTACAGTCCCTCCTCAGTCCCTTCAGTCCCTACAGTCCGTTCAGTCCCTACAGTCCGTTCAGTCCCTACAGTCCCTTCAGTCCCTTCAGTCCCTTCAGTCCCTACAGTCCCTACAGTCCCTTCAGTCCCTACAGTCCCTTCAGTCCCTTCAGTCCCTACAGTCCCTTCAGTCCCTACAGTCCCTTCAGTCCCTACAGTCCCTTCAGTCCCTTCAGTCCCTTCAGTCCCTACAGTCCCTTCAGTCCCTACAGTCCCTTCAGTCCCTACAGTCCCTTCAGTCCCTACAGTCCCTTCAGTCCCTTCAGTCCCTACAGTCCCTTCAGTCCCTACAGTCCCTTCAGTCCCTACAGTCCCTTCAGTCCCTTCAGTCCCTACAGTCCGTTCAGTCCCTACAGTCCCTTCAGTCCCTACAGTCCCTTCAGTCCCTTCAGTCCCTTCAGTCCCTACAGTCCCTTCAGTCCCTACAGTCCCTTCAGTCTCTACAGTCCCTTCAGTCCCTTCAGTCCCTTCAGTCCCTACAGTCCCTTCAGTCCCTACAGTCCCTTCAGTCCCTTCAGTCCCTACAGTCCCTTCAGTCCCTTCAGTCCCTACAGTCCCTTCAGTCCCTACAGTCCCTTCAGTCCCTACAGTCCCTTCAGTCCCTACAGCTGAATCTCCTGTTCCGACAGTAGCTGTGAAATCAGTTTGCGTCTGTGTCATCCCTGACAACGCTAATAGACATCACCAAACAGCGGCAACAGCAGAGCACGGTCTAATGGCGGCGCGTGAGTCAGTGCGGCCTCTAACCTGCCAAGCTCATAGCGAATTCTAACAAGGGCACAGTTTGCCAGGGGCTCCATCTGTTTCATAAGGCAAGGCTGATGTGAGCAGGGTAGACATAAAAGAAAATAATCTCACTCTCATGACCGGAGAAGCTACTGTAGCATGATGCCACTGTATTCCTGATCCACTCAAACAAGCCACCAGATACAAGGGCAGCGGAAACAAAGAGGAATTGGAAGTGACGGTTGCAGAGGCCAAAAAAAAAAATCAGAGAAACCCAAACGACAGAAGCAACCAACAATGTGAAACTTAATCTGAACAAGTGTCAGGAGAGCAGAGCAAAAAGTCTGGGGAAAAAAGGGCCTTACAAGCAGAAAGTGGAGATCTCTTCCGTTCACGCAGACGATACATTATTAATGGCAGCTCAGAACAAATGAGTTCATCTCATAGGGAGGGAGGGGGGGGAGAGAGGGGGGAGGGGGGAGGGAGGGGGAGGGAGGGGGGGGAGAGGGACGCACAAAATTAGACTAGACCAGTGCAAAATGAGATGTTACAAAAACTCGCTGGCATCAAAATGACAAGAGACATACATAATTCACTCTCTGGTCTCTCTCTCTGGTCTCTCTCTCTGGTCTCTCTCTCTGGTCTCTCTCTGGTCTCTCTCTGGGTCTCTCTCTGGTCTCTCTCTGGTCTCTCTCTCTGGTCTCTCTCTGGTCTCTCTCTGGTCTCTCTCTGGTCTCTCTCTGGTCTCTCTCTGGTCTCTCTCTGGTCTGGTCTCTCTCTGGTCCCTCTCTGGTCTCTCTCTCTGGTCTCTCTCTGGTCTCTCTCTGGTCTCTCTCTGGTCTCTCTCTGGTCTCTCTCTGGTCTCTCTCTCTGGTCTCTCTCTCTGGTCTCTCTCTGGTCTCTCTCTGGTCTCTCTCTGGTCTCTCTCTGGTCTCTCTCTGGTCTCTCTCTGGTCCTCTCTGGTCTCTCTCTCTGGTCTCTCTCTGGTCTCTCTCTGGTCTCTCTCTGGTCTCTCTCTGGTCTCTCTCTGGTCTCTCTCTGGTCCCTCTCTGGTCTCTCTCTCTGGTCTCTCTCTCTGGTCTTTCTCGCTGGTCTCTCTCTCTCTGGTTTTGACTGTTAGGGTCAAAAGTATCAGACAATAAGCGACACTAAAACTAGCATTGAAACTGTGCTAATTTTAGAGAGTTTTGCATCACATTGAATCATTCCAAAAGAATCTGACCCTTTGAGCAGTTTGAAGAATGATTTTGATCTCAGAACTCACTTAAATCCCTGTGGTGCCAAAGCGAGATATAATTTCAATGATTAACTTTTCTGCTCTTAGGTCTGTTAGCAGCATGATAAGATAAGAACCTTAAATCGTCACAGTGGGGAACCTTCAAAAAACATATGGACATGTTTAAACATTTATGGACATTGCTGATCTACCCTTTACATCTGTATGTGTTTTTTTACCATTGCATTTTCTTGTGTTTAAACTGTTTTGGCGATTTGACAAACTTAGAGTCCTACGAGATAGCTGCTGTTGTGATTTAGGGCTAAAAAACTAAAAAATAAACAGATAGATAGATACTGTATTGATCCCCGTGGGAGAAATGCAGGTGTCCATTAGCAGCAAAAACTCATCCATCCAAACAAAACCAATACATTGATCATTCTAAAAAGCTCGCAATAGTTTAGTTTCCTTTCATTATTCGTAGCTATGGATCCTGTGCTTGCATGTGAGTCCTTAATATAGTCTAAAAATAAATAATATGAAGAAACAGCACAGAAAATTGAATTGAATTGAACCACAGGCTGTATATATAATGACAATGCTAACCCCCTAATAATGAAGCACAATATGGAAGTGCTCATGGACAAAGTTTTGCTCCAACTCTGGCTCTTATAGAATTACATTGGCGGCACGGTGGCTGAGTGGATAGCACTCTCGCCTCTCAGCAAGAAGGTCCTGGGTTCGAATCCCGGTTGGACCAGGGCCTTTCTGAGTGGAGTTTGCATGTTCTCTCCGTGTCTGCGTAGGTTTCCTCCGGGTGCTCCGGTTTCCCCTACCACTAAAAATATGTACAATGGGTCTGACATGTGCCTCCTGTACTGGCACCCCCACTCTAAAAAATAACAATTGTAAACCGCTTTGAGACTCCGATGTGCAGTGAAAAGGCGGTATATAAATAAAGATTACTACTACTTACTACTACATTGAAAAGTAAACTCCTCTCGCTCAGTAACCGTTTGTGTCCGCCATTTTTGGCTTTGAAACTGGATGGTGTCCAAATGTTCATATGAGAAACTTTGCTTTAATTAGCTTATGTTCAAATTGGCTTCTTCCACATTCAGCAAACACTATGGTCTATGGTCTTTGTTTGCGACAAAGATGTCTGTGTCAAACTTTTGACGCTGTTGGCACGGCTTGTCTGTCGCTGTCTGTGCCTGACAAGAATGTTTTCCTTCTCCTGGTTGGTTAGCTTTAGCAGCATTGGAAGCTCATTCATTATAGTTGAAAGCCAAAAGAAGGAGGTTCCTGAAGCCAGAAATTTGTCGGTTTCTCAGGCCAGAAAAACACTCGAGCCAAAACATAAGGAAACTATAACACCCAATGTTCAAGAAACTCCTCTAACCCTCGGCATACGACAAAAACAAGATTAGCCTAGCATTAGCCATACATCTGGGTCTTACCATGTGTAAACTCTGGTCCATGATCATCTCCTACATGTACGTCTGGTCTTACCATGTGTAAACTCTGGACCATGGAGAATGTGATAGTAAAATAATCTGTTCTGGTTCAATCCAAATATCAAGAAACTGAAGCCGGAGCAAGAGGAATGTTTAGTAAATGTCACTGAAGCAAAGATGTTGTGGCTCTACTCCCCACGGGCTCCGTTAGTGACAAAGGAGATGGCTAAAGCTAGGCTAATGCTAATGCTAGGCTACATGCTAAAGCTAGGCTAAATGCCTCACTCACTCGGGCTCATTACATACGTCACAGTAAACTCAGATCCAATGGTTTCAATCTGCAAAAGGAGTTAGCCCCTCCCACCTGTTCACGGAGTCAATGGAGCAAATCCAGACCTTAGTATGAAATGAAATGAGTACCATGGTGTGGTAAGACCAGGCTACGACAAAGATACAAGCACACAGAGTAGACTTGACACTGTTATGTATTCTGGACCAGTGCATTACATATCAATTACAGAATATGACTAATTGATTTGAAGGTCAATGGCTCCGAGAAGACTTTTAAAAAGGTCACAATCTGATAAACTGACAATTAATGTGTTTTTATTAATGAGTTATTGTCCCTGATACGTCTCGCCGTCTCTGATGTACCCGGAGTAATTGAAATCCTGTCATCTCATCTCCTCTTGGGCCTTCCATAACAACATGCACCTTATCTCCAGCTTGATATTGGATTAGGCGACAAAAACATGTGCGATAACAACCAACGACCAAGAGATTAACGAGTTACAAACACGAACAGGAAAGACAGGTTTTCAGACCAAGATGTACAGATTACGGTTTCAGTCACATTTAAAAACCTTATTCTTGGACTTGTTAGTTTAGTAATGTCAGTAGAAGAGACCTTGGTGTGATCACATGTGTCCACAATTACTTTTCTCATCTGTACTTTCATATTTTTATTAATCATTTTACTCACATATAAACACTAGTAATTATTAAATACAATATACGTGATAATGAAAATGATAAATGTTAATAATATATGTATTTATGATGATTATGACGTTATGATTAGTAAAGGCTGTGACACTTAAAGGCATATAAGGTGTTAACTAGGGCTGCACGACGTTGGGAATTAGTGCGATATTTAGTATCGCGATAACGATATTATAGAGATATGTTTTTCCATCCATCCATCCATCCCTTTTCTTCCGCTTTATCCGTTGCCGGGTCGCGGGGGCAGCAGTCTAAGCAGAGACGCCCAGACTTCCCTCTCACACACTTCCTCCAGCTCGTCCGGGGGGACCCCAAGGCGTTCCCAGGCCAGCTGAGAGACATAGTCTCTCCAGCGTGTCCTGGGTCTTCCCCGGGGCCTCCTGCCGGTGGGATGTGCCCGGAACACCTACCCAGGGAGGCGTCCAGGAGGCATCCGGAACAGATGCCCGAGCCACCTCAACTGGTTCCTCTCAACGTGGAGTAGCAGCGGCTCTACTCCGAGCTCCTACCGTGTGACTGAGCTCCTCACCCTATCTCTAAGGGAGCAGCGGCTCTACTCCGAGCTCCTCACCCTATCTCTAAGGGAGCAGCCACTCTGCGGAGGAAGCTCATTTCGACCGCTTGTATCCGCGATCTCGTTCTTTCGGTCATTACCCAAAGCTCATGACCATAGGTGAGGGAGAGGAGCTCTGACTGCAGACGCTGCTCCCTCATGACCATAGGTGAGGGAGGGAACGAAGATTGACCGGTAAATCGAGAGCTTTGCCTTTATTTTTTTCTTTCACCTAAAATTGAAATCTGCATTAAAATAAAAACATGAATGACATTTAAATGCATATAATTATATACTTTTTGTTTGTTCTTGTTGAATGTTGATGTGTCTGTCTGTTTTGTTGTCTTCAATAAAGGGATTTTATTTTTATTTTTTAATCGCGCATATTTTTGTTATGGATGATGCAGGCACCAATATTGCAATATCGATATTTTTTTGATATATAGTGCAGCCCTAGTATTAATGAAACAAAAATATAAACTTATTATACATACACTGTACAAATCAAGTGCATATTATTGTTATATCTGTAAATTTAACACTGACGAAGCTAAACTGTAGCAACCACATCAGTAAAGTCAAATTAAACTAGAATAATAACTAGGGGGAGCTTAAAAGTGTTGTTTTGTTGTTGTTCTTGTCTGCCATGGCTCGACACAAAGCATTCATTAATTCAATTAAAAAATGTGCGATACAGAACCACATGTGTCTCTTACTTTACTTTGTGCCAGGCTCAAAAAGGTTGGGGACCACTGGACTACGCCGTGCTATGACATCCACGGCTTGATTTTTGCCGTAAACAAATCCCAAATCTCGCCTTGAGGAGAAAATAAATCTTATCTTTCTGTAACTATCGTGGGCTCCAGCGACTGCCGTTTCTTTAAAGTTCTGCGGCTCGTGTCGTGACTCGAACATGACAAAGATCTCCCCCTCAGTCACCCCCAGGGCAGCTCTGTTTTCTATTTACTTCAGAGCATTCCCCAAGTCTAAGGCGTGTCTAATCATGCACTAACCAATGCTTACAAAACCTAACTCAATAAACATCATCCTTTTATTTGACCATTTCCAGATTGAAGCTGCCTTTTCCTAATATGCTTCTTGTAAATAGAACAGAGTCAAACGTGCTCTGACAATGACTACTTGTCAAAGCACCAGCGACTTATTTGTTATTTGGAATTTTGACCACTGAATTCTGGCTGTATCTGTTTTTGTAAAAGGCCTGATAGTGATCGTCTTTGTTGCACTGGATTATTTAATGATGAATAAATATCAGATTTGTGTTAGAACCACAGACTGAAAATATTAAACAGAGTTTAAACAGAGAAACAAAGGCGTAGTCACGCCTTTCTCCGTCATTCTAATGAGCCACAACAACAGCGGTCTATGGGCAGTTTCAAAATGGCTGCGGGGGTTGGAAAATGTGAAAAAAACGCATCTGTGCATGCATCAGCTGCACGAGCTCTATTCTTTTAAACGAGAGACTTCTAAAGTCCACAGCGACTAAACTAGACTGGTCCAGAACACTCAGCATTGACACACATGTGGAACGGAGCTTTGGGCCAAGAGACACTTTTGGACCATCCTGTAAAGACGTTTTCCAGAGGTAAGAAGATGCTATATGTTAGCATTGGCTAATTCTTATTCTGGGTCCACCCCCACAGGCCCGGGGTGGTACTGCAGCATGTCAGCGCACGTCATTTTGGACACTTTTGAGCCAGGACCCGCCCACATTGTATCTCAGTCATACAGGGATTAGTCAAGGGTTAGATTGCTCACTCATCATCTGTACTTCATTTACTTCAGAGTAACTATAAGTATTCTCATATACTGGGCCGTTACCATCTTCTTTAAATTAGAAACTACAACGAGAAGACCTTCTGAAGTCCCCCACACAGTGTGAGGAACAGTGCTCAGGCAGCTCTGGTTTGTATTTTTCAACATTCCCCAAAAGGTTTCACAATAAATGTATGACTAGATCGCTTTGTTTCGGACTCGTACGGGAATAAGGAAGAATGCTAATGATGTCACTGGCACAGGAGCGAACGGACTCAACGTTGGAATTCTACATTTGTAAAGATAAAAGAAACATCCGTCTGACAAATGCCTTTTTCTTCTACTTTTGTCATCTTCAGTCCATTCTTTTAAAGCATTCATTTTTCACAATGACCTTTTACAACATTTGTATGCAAAGTGTGGCCGTGACTTACGGAAGCTTATTGTGACTTATTTTGATTCAACATGATGAACATGAAACGATAAACACAGATGACTTTTACATTGTTGGGTTTTTGATTAAATGTCAAATAGTTGTTTGGTAAACGTACGGGAAAATAATTATGGTACAATGTGTCTTTGGTTCAAGTAGGCACAGGTTTGAGGACAGCAATAATCTGTAACATTTATAATAATAACAATAATAATAATAATGATCCAGTTTATTACAGTGATTTTCAGGACACTCAAAGTCTCTTCAGATCGTTATTCTCTCTCTCCAAACATCCATCCATTTTCTACCCTTTAATCCATTTCTGGGTCAGGGGGGTGGCAGTCAGAGATGCCACCCAAGTCTCATAGCACCAGCCCCTCACTGACCCTCTGCAGGTGGTGAGTCCACAGGAGGACGGCTGCTCTCTGACTGTGAGCATAGCCTTGATCTTTCAGTGGGGGCTTTGGGCAAAGTGGGGTTAAGTGTCTTGCCCAAGGACACAACGACAGCAGTCATCAGTGGGAGTCGGTGTCTCTCCAAACACAGTGGTGATAAACTACTGTAGCCACAGCTGCCCTGGGGCACACTGACAGAAGCGAGGCAACCAGTCTGTGCCATCGGCCCCTCCCACCACCACCAACCATTCACACACACACCAGACTCATTCTAATGTGGGGGAAGTGTCTTGCCTAAGGACACAACCACAGTCTGGCACTTTACAGCCACAGCCGCCCCACTGTGGCACCTGCTGTTCCCAGAGGTCTCCCATCATAGCTCTAACCAAGCCCTGCCCAGCTCAGCTTCAGATGTCTGACAGGATCTGGTTTTCACCTGCAGGTATGAGCAGTAATGGACACAGGTCGTCCCGCTCCGTATGAACCAATGTCTCTGTGTGTTTGTTATTATTGTATCTTCTGTGTTCAAACGGTTTGATTCTCTGTTTTTGGCAAATCTTTGTAAACTCCAAGACGACTGTTGCTGTGATTTAGAGCGATACAGAAATACATTTAATGGAATCTAAAACGTATTTTGTGTGACGTAAACACGGCTAATTCCAATGTACGTGAAGCTACACTGCAAAAAGTGAGGAAAAATAAGTCGAACATTTCTCAGATTTGGCAAATTGTGTCTTAATCTGAGCACATTCTGACTGAGCCTTAAAACTAGATTCTCCAACGGGACAAAGCAAAATAATCTAGATTTAAAAAGATACAGAAAAGTCTCCTTTGACTTTACCCCATTGGAGAATCTGGTTTTAAAAGTCACAAAGAACTCAAGTTAAGGTTAAAAAAAACACCCAATTCAAGCATTTTTGACATCAGATTCTCTCATTTTTTGCAGTGCACATGGACCTTCTACGGTGGAACTAGAATCTCGGAGCCAGAGAGAGACATCACAGAGAAAGATTCATGCTTCTGTCATTTGAATTCCTCCTATTTGTGCACCAACATTATCTCGCTCATCTCCGGAGGTGGCTTAGCGAGCGGTCGGCTTCTACTCTAATGGTGAACCAAATGAACTCTGAGACGGATGGAGCTTTTAGTCCCGATCTCACATAAAATGTCTAATTAGATCATTTGCATCACAGTGCAGAAATGTCCTGGTTTTGCTCGGGAGGTGTGCGTTAAATGGCTGGAATTTGGTGTGAAACTTGTATCTGACTCGACGCACAAACAGCAAAAAGGAAGAGAAAAGGATCAGACTCTGCTTAAAGCAGCAGTGTGTAATTGTGTGGCCAAAAGTGGTACTGCAGCCTCTCCCACTCTCCCTGACTCAGGTTGCCAGATATGCAGACGAATCCAGCTGGGACCATAACAGCTGAATAGACAAGAGTTTTGTCAACAACAAATCTATAACCAACACCTTTTTCACAAAGATAGAAATCCTGGTTTTATTCCTTGTTTTGTTGTTAATGATTTGAGAATCATAACGAGACCTTTTTTAGTTCTGTGCCACATGGTACTTTACCAGTGAGATTAGCTCCACATGGTACTTTACCAGTGAGATTAGCTCCACATGGTACTTTACCAGTGAGATTAGCTCCACGCGGTGAGTTCTGGCGCCTGGATCACAGACTTTCTGATTGGTGAAACGGTGGAGGGCGGGGCATCGAAATGAAAACAATAACAAGATTTAGGGTCTGGAAAAGTAATTTAGAAACTCAAATATCTCTGAACGACTGTTATCAGTTAAAGAAGGATTGGAAAAGAGCAGTTTATTATTATGACAGATTAGGGCCCTTTAATGACGACAGATTAGGGCCCTTTAATGATGACAGATTAGAGCCCTTTAATGATGACAGATTAGGGCCCTTTAATGATGACAGATTAGAGCCCTTTAATGATGACAGATTAGGGCCTTTTAATGACGACAGATTAGGGCCTTTTAATGACGACAGATTAGGGCCCTTTAATGATGACAGATTAGGGCCCTTTAATGATGACAGATTAGAGCCCTTTAATGATGACAGATTAGGGCCCTTTAATGATGACAGATTAGAGCCCTTTAATGATGACAGATTAGGGCCTTTTAATGACGACAGATTAGGGCCTTTTAATGACGACAGATTAGGGCCCTTTAATGATGACAGATTAGGGCCCTTTAATGATGACAGATTAGGGCCCTTTAATGATGACAGATTAGGGCCCTTTAATGATGACAGATTAGGGCCTTTTAATGATGACAGATTAGGGCCTTTTAATGACGACAGATTAGGGCCCTTTAATGATGACAGATTAGGGCCCTTTAATGATGACAGATTAGAGCCCTTTCATGATGACAAATCAGGGCCCTTTAATGATGACAGATTAGGGCCCTTTAATGATGACAGATTAGGGCCCTTTAATGATGACAGATTAGGGCCCTTTAATGATGACAGATTAGGGCCCTTTAATGATGACAGATTAGGGCCCTTTCATGATGACAAATCAGGGCCCTTTAATGATGACAGATTAGGGCCCTTTAATGATGACAGATTAGGGCCCTTTAATGATGACAGATTAGGGCCCTTTAATGATGACAGATTAGGGCCCTTTAATGATGACAGATTAGGGCTCTTTAATGATGACAGATTAGGGTCCTGTAATGATGACAGATTAGGGTCCTTTAATGATGACAGATTATAGGCATAGTAACAAATAAATAAGTAACTGAGTATAGTTTTTTGGTATAGCACCTTTCACAGACCAGGATCACAAAACTCTTCACAATTAAATACGTAGAAAAGAAAAAGAATACACACTAATACTGGTGGCACTGACTGTAGGCGGTGGTTTTGGGGTTCTCCAAAAGACAAGAAAAGCAGCCGACCGTTGAGCTCCACCCACTTCCTGTTTCTGCCAAACTGAGAAAACACTAGTGATGACTGTCAGTGTGTATTTATTCTGAGTTCAATGTACATCAAACACTACTTATAAAACGTCACTGCCTAGAACTTTCCAGACCCTATACCATAGAGTCTAGACCCTATACCATAGACCCTATACCAACACCATAGACCCTATACCAATACCATAGACCCTATACCAACACCATAGACCCTATACCAATACCATAGACCCTATACCAATACCATAGACCCTATACCAACACCATATCCCTATACCATAGACCCTATACCAACACCATAGACCCTATACCAACACCATAGACCCTATACCAATACCATAGACCCTATACCAACACCATAGACCCTATACCAATACCATAGACCCTATACCAATACCATAGACCCTATACCAACACCATATCCCTATACCATAGACCCTATACCAACACCATAGACCCTATACCATAGACCCTATACCATAGACCCTATACCAACACCATAGACCCTATACCATAGACCCTATACCAACACCATAGACCCTATACCAATACCATAGACCCTATACCAACACCATAGACCCTATACCATAGACCCTATACCAACACCATAGACCCTATACCAACACCATAGACCCTATACCAACACCATAGACCCTATACCAACACCATAGACCCTATACCAATACCATAGACCCTATACCAATACCATAGACCCTATACCAACACCATATCCCTATACCATAGACCCTATACCAACACCATATCCCTATACCATAGACCCTATACATAGTTCCCACAGACCAATGAATGTCACATGACCTCCTCGGAGACGCCATCTTTGATGGCACGCTGCTGTGTTTGTGCATTCCATTAAACAGAAGAATGAGAATAAATGTAGATATTCAAACGCAAATTGGAAAAAAAGGGCAACTTTTGAGCAAATAATTGTATATTAATACAATGGCACCACAGTTTAACGTGCTACGGACATGTTTTACATATTTGATCAAATTATGCAGCAAAAATTAACAAGCAATGCAAACATTTCTCAAAAACTTTAGATTTAATACCAGTTGGAGCTCCATTTAATTATTTTAATTATATTAACAATTAATTTAATTAATGCTAATGCCACACGGACACTCTGGATTGCTGTTATTGTTTATTTCCGCGTTTTTGACCGTATGTTTTGGTGAATGGTGGGCAACTGATTTTTCCAGGCGTAAAGAGCAGTTTATTTTATGACACAGATCTTTTTACAGAAGCAATGCTGTTTGTGAACATTGTTTTAGCCCACCATGGAACTATTATTATCTATTTAATACATTTACGTTGCCCTCGAGAGCCTCGGACGCGACACCGATCCTCCTCATAATAAAGTAATCTAAATAATGAAACTCTCAAGTTACCAGATATCAGCATACACAAGTTAGTACTGAGTAAATTACGTCTGTCAACACATTATAAGATACGATACGCACCTGACACAAAGTGCTCCGAGCATATTCTTGCGTGTTTTGAGGGAGTTTCTTGCCTGTTTATCTTCGCAAGCCATAACCTCCGTGGTTGTTCTGACAAAAGCTTAGTCTTCTCACATTCATGAAGTCTAATGATGGGTATACTGTAAAATCCAAGTTTAACGGAACCTCCGGCACGATTTGAACATCCATTGACCCAGCAGGAGATGACCATTTTCAACTTTATCACGACATTAACACGTTTCAGCTTCTTTTTCTATTGTTTTGCCCACAGCATGCCAACACAAATGGCGCCGGGTCGGCAAATCCCCGTATGTAGTGACGTCATGTGGGAACTATGTATACCATAGACCCTATACCAACACCATATACCCTATACCATAGACCCTATATTAATAGAGCAGCTTGTAACA
>OZ035829.1:1973718-2106218 GCA_964034765.1 Knipowitschia caucasica | reverse complement strand
TACACAACTGGTCTCTACTGTCACTATCTGCTATCGGGACATTTCTTCTTCTTTAGAATAATGGGTTTAGAAAATGGATTAGAAGTCAGGATGGGAGACCAACGTGGTTCGAATCCCGGTCGGAACATGGTCTTTCTGAGTGTAGTTTGCATGTTCTCCCCATGCCGGACCCCAGGAAGAGTAGCTGTCCATTTGTAGACAGCTAATGGGGATCCAAATAAATAAACAAATAAATAAATGCCTGCGTAGGTTTCCTCTGGATGCTCCGGTTTCCCCTTCCACTGTTTTAAATTAGAATTGTTTGCATGCCTTAAATAGGCTTTATACTATTTCTTTACTAGTTATTCCAGAAGCCAAAGAGAATTCTGACTCTGTTCTTCTTATGCAATGGAAATCTCATTAGATTGAGGTTGTTTGGTGAAAGTATTAGCAAGGAAGGACGCGCAAGTCGCAGAGATTTTGATCTGCTCAAGATGCTAGTGCTAGCTTCATTGTGCTGTTCCGCTCCGGCGTTAGCGTGGATTAACATTTCAGAACGCTATTTTGGGGTTTTTTCACGTATTTTATCGTGTCTCATTTGGCACAGTGAATGTACAGACTTTGTAAGGAAAACACAAATTGTTTTTTGTTTTTTTAACATATGTATGCTACAGTTAAGTGCATACACATATACATTTATAAAGCACCCATGTGAAATGTGTCATAACAGTTACAACTAAAAAGACAAAAAGAAAAAATAGAGTTATACAGAATCATCCAAATGGTTAAATCTAGTGTCATATCTAATGTTTAATAATATTTAATTCTATATTCATCATGTTATCCTATTTATTATGTTCTACTTGTTATTATTGTAATTGATCTATATATGAGGACCATCTATTGAAAATAACAGTCTCTTCTGTGAGACTTTTTGTGCATTTATGTTCAAACTGAGCAAATGTATCTGTTGGAGCTTCCTTTTTGTCCGGATATAAAACCGTGTGACGCTGTGAGGGCTCGTGTCGTGTGATGCTGCGAACCAACAATAGTAAGTAAGTTTTTATTTATATACCGCCTTTTCACTGCAGATCTGAGTCTCAAAGCGGTTTACAATTGTTATTTTTGGGCATTTGTCTCTCACTCCACACAGAGATGGGAGGGGCCAGTACATGAAGCGCATGCCAGAACTATTGGACATATTTTTAGTGGTAGGGGAAACCGGAGTACCCGGAGGAAACCTACGCAGACACGGGGAGAACATGCAAACTCCACTCAGAAAGGCCCTGGTCCGACCGGGATTCGAACCCAGGACCTTCTTGCTGAGAGGCGAGAGTGCTATCCACTCAGCCACCGTGCCGTCAACAATAACATGTTTTCTGTCACGACCTCTGTATCTCTGTATCTTTTGTCCTTTTCCTCACTTCTTTCAGTCAGAGCGACCTTTTCCTGCAGGATCACACAAAATGGCCATGATCTCCTCCCTCCCTTCAATGAAAATGTGCTACATTGTAATAACTGCTATGCACGAATAGTCCGTTAATGCGAAAGAGGAAACAAATGACCGTTTTAAAATGAGCTGAACCCGTTTCTGCAGGTTTGGATGTTTAGCCCCGCCCCCAACTCGCTCACAGGCTTCTCCTTTCCCCTACGCTCTCCTCCCACGGAGACATCTAGTTTTATTTGCGATCCGATACGTATGCTAACATTAGCATTAGCACAACTTAGGCTATATCCACACGAAGACAAAACGCTTATAATTTCAGAAACTTTTTCTGTAAACACGGAGTTAGCTCAGTAAATGTGTGCGTCCATATGAATGTAGTCAATACGCCTGAAAACGCTGTGAAACTATGCCAGACCTGTTGGTGGCGCTGTGACGCAATGACGGGATCAAGCCCAAACTTCCGTGACGGGAACTGGGCATGCGCAGAATTTTGTAAACAGACAACATGGCGAGTGGGCGAGCTGGTACTACATTAGTATGGACGGACGATGAGGTTGAACTGTTGCTTCGGGTCACACTGGATTACAAAACCAACAAGCTACATTGTTGTTGTCATTATTTTCTGAGTGCGGCGCATGCGTGCTTTAACAAGAGGCGGGGCGATGACGCAAGCGTCTCAGATACATTGCGGAGAGGCAGTAACCACGGAGCGGCATATACGGAGTTTTGTAATCTTTCCACTCTGGGACCTGGTTTCAAAAATGTTC
This sequence comes from Knipowitschia caucasica, assembly GCA_964034765.1. NCBI lineage: Eukaryota > Metazoa > Chordata > Actinopteri > Gobiiformes > Gobiidae > Knipowitschia > Knipowitschia caucasica. Next base: position 2,104,025 of record OZ035829.1, on the reverse strand, counting down.
GTTTACACCCCCCCAAAACGCCGGCCTCGTATGGACGATACACTGGATTGATAAAGTATTTTTGCGTTTAGGCCTGAGCTTGACTTCGTGTGGACAGGGCCTTAAACTGTACAACAATCACTGACACAAACCAGGCCAAAACTTTCTCATAACAACAGCCTTCCTCGGTGCAGGTCTAAAGAGAATGTTGTGCGACTCTTCTGGAGGATCAAAAGGTGACTTTCTTTGCAAAAACCATCTGCAGCAGCGAACCATCTGCAGCTACATGTTTCATATTGTTTGGGACCAGCTACAGACTCCCACACAGAAACATACAAACGCATTGATGTTGCTCAAATTCCAAACATCAGTGACATCTGAAAAGTAAACAGGGAAAGGAGAAACTCTGGGGGAAAGAGAGGGACTGGGGGAGAGAGAGGGACTGGGGGAGAGAGAGGGACTGGGGGAGAGAGAGGGACTGGGGGAGAGAGAGGGACTGGGGCAGAGAGAGGGACTGGGGGAGAGAGAGGGACTGGGGGAGAGAGAGGGACTGGGGCAGAGAGAGGGACTGGGGGAGAGAGAGGGACTGGGGCAGAGAGAGGGACTGGGGGAGAGAGAGGGACTGGGGGAGAGAGAGGGACTGGGGCAGAGAGAGGGACTGGGGCAGAGAGAGGGACTGGGGGAGAGAGAGGGACTGGGGGAGAGAGAGGGACTGGGGGAGAGAGAGGGACTGGGGCAGAGAGAGAGGGACTGGGGCAGAGAGAGAGGGACTGGGGGAGAGAGAGGGACTGGGGGAGAGAGAGGGACTGGGGCAGAGAGAGGGACTGGGGCAGAGAGAGAGGGACTGGGGGAGAGAGAGGGACTGGGGGAGAGAGAGGGACTGGGGGAGAGTGAGGGACTGGGGGAGAGAGAGGGACTGGGGGAGAGTGAGGGACTGGGGGAGAGAGAGGGACTGGGGGAGAGAGAGGGACTGGGGGAGAGAGAGAGGGACTGGGGGAGAGAGAGGGACTGGGGGAGAGAGTGAGGGACTGGGGAAGAGAGAGGGACTGGGGGAGAGTGAGGGACTGGGGGAGAGAGAGGGACTGGGGGAGAGTGAGGGACTGGGGGAGAGAGAGGGACTGGGGCAGAGAGAGGGACTGGGGGAGAGAGAGGGACTGGGGCAGAGAGAGGGACTGGGGGAGAGAGAGGGACTGGGGGAGAGAGAGGGACTGGGGGAGAGAGAGGGACTGGGGCAGAGAGAGGGACTGGGGGAGAGTGAGGGACTGGGGCAGAGAGAGGGACTGGGGCAGAGAGAGAGGGACTGGGGGAGAGAGAGGGACTGGGGGAGAGAGAGGGACTGGGGGAGAGTGAGGGACTGGGGGAGAGAGAGGGACTGGGGGAGAGTGAGGGACTGGGGGAGAGAGAGGGACTGGGGGAGAGAGAGAGGGACTGGGGGAGAGAGAGGGACTGGGGGAGAGAGTGAGGGACTGGGGAAGAGAGAGGGACTGGGGGAGAGTGAGGGACTGGGGGAGAGAGAGGGACTGGGGGAGAGTGAGGGACTGGGGGAGAGAGAGGGACTGGGGGAGAGAGAGGGACTGGGGGAGAGAGTGAGGGACTGGGGAAGAGAGAGGGACTGGGGGAGAGTGAGGGACTGGGGGAGAGAGAGGGACTGGGGGAGAGTGAGGGACTGGGGGAGAGAGAGGGACTGGGGGAGAGTGAGGGACTGGGGGAGAGAGAGGGACTGGGGGAGAGAGAGGGACTGGGGGAGAGAGAGAGGGACTGGGAGAGAGTGAGGGACTGGGGGAGAGAGAGAGGGACTGGAGGTTTATAACTCACGGTAACAAAACAAGCAGAAGAAGAATCACCAGATTATATTAGAGTTTGTACCAATGTTCATCTCTGACATGTTAGTACCACGGACTCTGAGGAGCACAGGGACAGGCCTCCTGCTGGGACTCTGAGGAGCACAGGGACAGGCCTCCTGCTGGGACTCTGAGGAGCACAGGGACTGGTCTCCTGCTGGGACTCTGAGGAGCACAGGGACTGGCCTCCTGCTGGGACTCTGAGGAGCACAGGGACAGGCCTCCTGCTGGGACTCTGAGGAGCACAGGGACTGGCCTCCTGCTGGGACTCTGAGGAGCACAGGGACTGGCCTCCTGCTGGGACTCTGAGGAGCACAGGGACTGGCCTCCTGCTGGGACTCTGAGGAGCACAGGGACAGGCCTCCTGCTGGGACTCTGAGGAGCACAGGGACTGGTCTCCTGCTGGGACTCTGAGGAGCACAGGGACTGGACTCCTGCTGGGACTCTGAGGAGCACAGGGACTGGCCTCCTGCTGGGACTCTGAGGAGCACAGGGACTGGCCTCCTGCTGGGACTCTGAGGAGCACAGGGACTGGTCTCCTGCTGGGACTCTGAGGAGCACAGGGACTGGACTCCTGCTGGGACTCTGAGGAGCACAGGGACTGGCCTCCTGCTGGGACTCTGAGGAGCACAGGGACTGGCCTCCTGCTGGGACTCTGAGGCAGCGTTTCAGATTGACGCTGCTAAAATGTGAGACTTCTACCCTGACAATGTTCAAAGCCAGCATAAAAGTGAAGGACTCTTTTTCATGTGATTATTCATGATTTGAAACCTTTTTTGTGACTGTTTCTTGTTTGCCTTTTGTATAAACTGTACGAAACATACAAATAACAAAACAATAATGAAACTTGTCGTAGAGCACATAACCGGCATAAACCTGGCGTGTGGTTGAGCATGTATTCCATCCAAGTGCAGAAAGGCTATTCTTAGTCATAAAAAATGTGTTTGTTTTTTTAAATCTTGGATATTATCTAATGTTTTTGAGAGCATTTCTAACTTGGAACTAAATCATGCAGCCACACCGGCTCTTTCTGGACCAGTTTGAGACCCCTGCTCTAGGATGTAAGAGAAGATGAGGGACTGCTACAATTTTTTATAAATATTTGTGTTTCGCAGAGATTTTGAGACACTAAAACAGGCTCATTGAAAGAGTCAGATTCCCTGCAGCATCATATTGGAAACGACCTAATAATGAAACAGCTTCCACTAAAGAGCATTTATCAGGTTATTAAGAGGAGAGCACCTGCCAGAGCCTGAAGCGAGACCAACTGGGAGTGAATCGCTTGTCTCTCAACTCCTCTGGCACTGGAGTCCTTTGAAAAAGCTTGTCCCTTTTACTCTGGCTCTCGATCTTGGCAGGATGTAAGTAGGGAGTCTGCTTTCTAGGTGGCTGTTGGGAAAATGATCCCCATTCAGAGCCTGAGCCGTGGAGCGCTCAATGGACCGGGTCAGACATGCTTTGTTGGCTTGGAAAAGAAAACCCTACTTTGCATTAACTGTGTTTGGAATGATGAAGATGAAACACAGGTGTATGTCAGACATGGACAGGACAGCCTCATGGTCGGGTAAACTAACTAACAAATTCAAAAATAATGAAACAGGTTATGGGGAGGTTAGCAAAACGCAGGCTTCCAGGAAACACAGAAGCTAGCTAAGTAGCATAGACTGTTTTATTGGAGGTAGTGACGCCTATCTCCGCCGTTGTAACTAATGTGCAACCACTTTTGTCTTCTGTGGCTCTTTCAAAATGGGCACGGGGCAAGAACATGTGAAGAAACACATTTGCGCATGCGTTAGCCCAAATGAGCCCTGTTAATTTAACAAGTGCACTGAAAAAGTCCACAACGGCTAAACTAGACTGGTCCAAAAATATACACTCCCCTCAACATCAACAGCAACGAAGCTTTGGACCAAGAGCCACTTTTTGACCAAGAGCCACTTTTGGACCAAGAGCCACTTTTTAACCAAGAGCCACTTTTTGACCAAGAGCCACTTTTGGACCAAGAGCCACTTTTTGACCAAGAGCCACTTTTGGACCAAGAGCCACTTTTGCACCAAGAGCCACTTTCTGACCAAGAGCCATTTTGGACCAAGAACCACTTTCGGACCAAGAGCCACTTTTAGACCAAGAGCCACTTTTGGACCAAGAGCCACTTTCGGACCAAGAGCCACTTTTGGACCAAGAACCACTTTTGGACCAAGAACCACCTTTGGACCAAGAGCCATTTTGGACCAAGAGCCACTTTTGGACCAAGAGCCATTTTGGACCAAGAGCCACTTTTGGACCAAGAGCCACTTTTGGACCAAGAGCCACTTTTGGACCAAGAGCCACTTTCGGACCAAGAGCCACTTTCGGACCAAGAGCCACTTTTGGACCAAGAGCCACTTTCGGACCAAGAACCACTTTTGGACCAAGAACCACTTTTGGACCAAGAGCCACTTTTGGACCAAGAGCCACTTTTGGACCAAGAGCCACTTTTGGACCAAGAGCCACTTTCGGACCAAGAGCCACTTTCGGACCAAGAGCCACTTTTGGACCAAGAGCCACTTTCGGACCAAGAACCACTTTTGGACCAAGAACCACTTTTGGACCAAGAGCCACTTTTGGACCAAGAGCCACTTTTGGACCAAGAACCACCTTTGGACCAAGAGCCATTTTGGACCAAGAGCCACTTTTGGATCAAGAGCCATTTTGGACCAAGAGCCACTTTTGGACCAAGAGCCATTTTGGACCAAGAGCCATTTTGGACCAAGAGCCATTTTGGACCAAGAACCACTTTGGGACCATTCTGTAAAGACTTTTGAGAGGAAAGAAGACGCCATACAAAATCATTAGGTAATTCTCTTTCCGGGTACACCCCCCCCCCCCCCCCCCACCACCTGCAAGTAGTGAGATTGCAGCATTTCAGTGCATGTGCTCATGGCCCTTTTGGACCCAGGACCCGCCCCCACTGGTAGACACACAGTAACGAATGCGACCAAGTAAGGACATGCCCTAAAGTTCTGCAACAATTCAAGGAAGAAAGGAAGGCATAAGAAACATAACTTTTCCCACAGCTTTGATCGAGAGACATTTGCAAACTCAGCTGAAACACGAGGCGAGGTAACTGTGTTTGAAATAGCATCAAAGAAGAAGCTACGGGTGAGAAGAGAAAGAGGAACTCCGCGGTCCTCCTCTGTCGTGTAATACATAGGTGTCAAAGTCAAGGCCCGGGGGCCAGATCCGGCCCGCGAGACCATTCCCAGTGGCCCCTGAGATGATTTTAAATAATTATATTAAATAGCAGCATTGATGGTAGATAATGGTATGTTATCCATTACTAAGTTTCTCAAGAAAACAACCAGAAAATGTAATTCCATAAGAAATGTGAAGCCAACATGTGATTAGAAGTTAGTATTGTTAGCTTATGTTTTTTATGTGTTTTTTTAGTCTTCAATTACTTTTCTTCTTAAAATTATGAAGAAGGATTTCCCAATTTTCATAGGAAAGAACCGCTTTTTCAACAAAACTATCTGGTCTAAGTTGACGATCACGTATCACTAGAATGATTGACAAGTGGGAGGACCAATAGTCTTCATGATCCACCAGGAATTAGAGAGTCTTCCTATATATCTTCAATATTTGGTTCAGTTTTGGTCTAGTTTTGAGTCAGTTTTGGTCCAGTTTTGGTTCAGTCCACAGGAACTGAACTAATTCTGATCAGAAAAGACTGTCCAATCCAAGTCATTTATAAAGATACCTTCATAGTATAAAAAAGTGTAATAAATGAAACCCATCTATTCTTTCGGCCCCTGACCAGCCCTTTCATTTTTTATTCGGCCCTCAACCAAATTGAGTTTGACAACACATCGCCTGGAGGTCTAAAAGCATGAGACGCCTGAGACCAACCAGGACTCATCCACGTCTCTGTCACGAGCCTGAGCGGCGCTGTGTAAAGTCCACTGGTCCCACCTCCTCTCGGCCTCGCGGTCTGAGCGTGTGCAGATGTGTGAGCGACAGACTCTGACACTCTCTCTCTCTCCTGGCGCTGGTTTGACCCACCGGGCTCAACAAAGCTTGGCTCGCAGCCCTGAGAACTGCAGACTGTTGTGACCGGGCACCGAGGCCACTCACATGACTGAGAGTTAACTGCTCACTTCTCACTCAAACTACCATTTGTTTTAATGTGTAGCAGCAATATTAAGTTTAAATTGTAAACTAAAGGGTTTGCGTTGATATGTTTTTGCTTCTGCCTTTTCCTGTTTCAGATCCTATTTTGTCAGCGCCGGAAATTATCTGAGTAATAACTAAAAACACAGACTTATTCTCTAACATGGGTATGATGTGATAATTGTGTGAAACCCAGAAGGACACACACGAAGCGCCCGGATTCAAAAACAAAATACAACGGATATTTTGATCAAATATTGCAGATAATTCTAAAACTACCTGGGACATAATAGCTTACAATGTGCCCTTTAACAAGAAGGTTTTAGAACAGCCAGATGTATTAAAATTTCACCCCTTCTTGAACAAATCCCAAACAGATTTCTCCGCTTTGTAAATGTGTCAAAAACTTGCATTTCTCACACTAAAATCTCCAACATGTTTTGTTAGTGGCAGTACGTTTATAAGCCTGAAACTGTATTTGAACGGGTCTAAAATACATCTGGCTTTTCCAAAAGAATACGTTGTAAAGGGGAGATTGTACGCTTTTCACATGTTTATGTCTTATGACATTATCTGCTTTTGCAATTGGACTTTTCATATATTAAGATGGATAGAATTTAGCAGGAAATAAGAAAAGAGGACATGACTTTGCACTGGCTCACATTCACACTCCGATATTCACAAAAGAGAGAGACCCCAACTTCCACACTTATGTAGTATAAGCGACTTTATAGAGTAAAAGTTCCGGTCTCAGCAATGGCAAAGTCTACTACACTCTTTGCTTGTATGCATTCTTGAAATGAGTAGTTATTATTATCTGCAGCATAACTCAAAGAAGTAGAAAACCTCCAGCAGAGTACAGCCCTTACCTCTTTCACTTTCTCCCTCCTCTCGTTGGTCACCGGGTCGTTCGGTCTCCCATTATCCCTGCCCATGGGTGGCTTGAGCAGACATCCCCTGAACTTGTTGTAACTAAACGTGTCCATGTCCACACTGCGCATGGATGAGGTCGCTGGTTCGGTCCTGGACTTGGGCAGAGACAAGTCCTCCTGCGCCTTACCCCCGGGCAGCCGCTCATCTGTCCTCTCCAGAGACGACGGAGGTCTACGGCTGAGGTTTTTCTGCTTGATGCTGGTGGTCTCTCCCTTCCCCGGGGTCATGCCTTGCTCTTTGGGTCTCTTTACGTGTTCCCTAGCGTCGTTCTCGGACCCAGACCCCACAGTGACCGGCTGGATCTCAGTCTTTGACAAAAAGATGCGCTTCAGTCTCACAGAGTCTGGCAGAAAGAAAAGCGCCCCGAAACACAGCGTGACCAAGCCTGAAAGAAAAAGCAAAAACACAAACTTCTGGGACAGGCGCAGACCCATGCCCGATGCGGAGACGCCAGGCAACTTTCGGAAAACCATTGCAACTTTGGAGCAGGTATCAGGGAGTAAAGAAAGCCAGATGCAGGTCTGTGTTATGACAGTGTCCTCTCCTCTGCACAGCACCTCCGCAGTGTTGACATAAGTAAATGGATGTGCAGGTTTTGGAAACACACCCCCGTGACGCGAGCAGTGGCAGAGACACTATCTTTCTATCAGTGTCAGTAGCAGCAGCAGTAGGACGCGCATGGGCAAAGAATAGGCCTGCTCACACGTTCACAAGCAGCAATCTCTGAGCTTGTAGATGGACTCAAAGCCAACACGGCTGCACGCATTGAAGTGGAAAGTGTGGGCAAGACACCGGAATCATACTGTGGAGAGAGCGAGATGGACGCGGTGGAATTCAGATCTACAGACCATCACGCAGCGTCGCATCCGTCCGTGGATCACACCGGGTTGTGACTAAAGTTGTGTGCACATTTTTTGCCTGGCGAGTGCTTGGGTCTGTGACATGCAAACGCTGCGTGGTGGTGCCAAATCTACCGTGCAGCAACACCACAGCCTGGCATCCTCCTCGGCTCCGTGTGTAAAATCCCACGGTTCTGCACGAATCATGTCCCGAAAATGACGCGTTGGATACAGGCAGCCAGCAGGCGTTCCTCCTGGTGGGTCTATGCTGTCGTAGCGTGGGTATGCATGTCGCTTCTCCCCCCTTCCTGTCAGTCCTCCAGCTCCTCCAGCGGCGCTAGGATCACCCTCTGCCCGCTTCCTCTGGCGTCATGAAACCAAATAGGTGGATGGACGTGTGTTTGTCCCAGGCGAAGTTGATCCAGACGCGGAGGAATCAACACATCCACGGCAGAAAACAGCAGCTAGACCCGGGACCACCACCACCACCAGCAGCTGCCGTATGTACGCTGTTTTCCTACCAAGAGATGTGGACGTCCGCCTGCGTAACCGCGAGTGGAGAGAGGCTGGAGATGTGACATAAACATAAAGAGGGAGGTGGGAGGAGGGGGGTGTGCATGCGAGAAAGGGGGAGACTTGCCCGTCCTCTCTCTGCTTCGACAATCCAATGGGCTGGTAGTCCGTGCGGATGGATGTTCACAGCAGAGTTAAGCCCAGAGCCTGCAGACAACAGAGAGGCTTCAATAGATCAGTGCGTTAGAAACCACCGTCAATATCCCCCAGAGGAATGAGACTTTTAATCCACAAAGAAGGGGGGGGGGGGGTGGGGTGGGGGGGTGCGTGCGTGCGTGTGTGTGTGTGTGTGTGCGTGTGCGTGTGTCTAATAATAAATGTGGTTTTGGGAGTCATGTGCATACTGAATTGTTTTTTTTTGTTTTTAAATAAACTGTGTGGCATTCTCTGTATGAAAAGCGCTTTTAATAAAATGTGATTAATTGATTGAGTCCAGACTAAAATATTTCAAACCCGAATTAATTATAATGAAGCAGCCAATGAGTAGCATAGGGACAATAAACTAAACCTCAAGCTAACGGCAATAAGCTAAATACTTATTACTCATGTATCTATAATAATAACGGTATTACTGCAAAAAGATTAATTTGTATAGTTACTCTGGAAACTGTTTTTTGTCTGTGATGATATGGACCATGAGTCTGTCATAAAGTTATATATAAAAAGGCTAATATTTCCATTTAACAACATACTATAGATGTAAACAGGACAAGGCGCTGCATTAGACAACCACAAAATCAACTTGAAACATATATATCGTTTACACATTTATATAAACACACTGGTGCAAGTCATAAAACATCACTGACTTGTATAATAGATATGTGAAACCTTAGAAATAATAAAAACAAGATTTGAAGTTTGCCAGACGTGTTCGCCAGATAACCGCGAACACGTCATGAACACCTGCTAGCATGCTAATTAGCTTCACTAAGTTGTTTTAATTCGTTTTTAACCTCCTTAAAACTCGTAAACACGTATTTTATTACTCTTAAGGGTAATATATGAAGCATTAATATGAAGTTTATTAATATGATTTTTATTTCTTGTTTTAACTGTTGATAATGTAAAGCAGCCATTCCCAAACTCAGTAACACCGAGGCCCCCTTAAAAATCTGACGGGTCTGCGTGGCCCCCCAAAATAATAACCAAGAAGACAACATTAAGAATAGGCTCTTCTGGTTATTTTATTTTGGGGAAATAGCCTCTGCTACAAACATTGTAATACAAAAATGATTACAGTGGATTATTCAAGTCAAATAATGAACACAAATATTTTAATATTACAAACAAAACATTATAAATTTAACATTAAATAATTATATATATATTTTTATTTTTTTATGACCTCCCGCGGCCCCCCTGCAGTACCCTCGCGGCCCACCAGGGGGCCGCGGACCCCACTTTGGGAGACACTGATGTAAAGTAACTGTTGCCTCCTAGCGGTGTGTGGTGGTATTACAAGTTTAATTTCAATTTCAATTCAAGTTGTGTTTTTGTGTGACCTGTAAATTACAACAACAGTTGTCTTGGAGCACTTTACAAAGTTGTTGATTCGCCAACAACAGACCAGAGAATCAAACACACTGTTTCTGACTACAATTTGCATGTTTTTTTTCACTGGTGGAAGACTTAATATAATTGATGTAATGGTCGGCACGGTGGCTGCCATAGCACTCTCGCTTCTCAGCAAGAAGGTCCTGGGTTCAAATCTTGGTCGGAACAGGGCCTTTCTAAGTGGATTTTGCATGTTCTCCCCGTGTCTTTGCAGGTTTCCTCTGGGTGCTCCGGTTTCCCCTACCACTAAAAACATGTACAATAGGTCTGGCATTGTACAGACCTACACTGCTGGACCTATTTTTGTGTCTGACTTACTCAATAAAACCTGTGATGGAGGACTCAGATTACTATTCCATGGCAGTCCTCAAAATAATGGAACATGAATTGCTGAACAACACACAATGAATTGAATCGTAAACATTCACGAGTGCGTAATGTTTTATGCATGTGTTTTATTCGTAGCCCTTTCTCGTCTGACTGAAATACTAACTGCAGCTTTTCCACCCTCGTAATAGAAACATCCAACTCTGAAAACCAACGTCCATGCGCCCAGACCCTGAGTGCACGCCGGCCTCTGACAGGGCACTTCATCACCGCGTACATGAGCAGCACCTCGCCACATCCAGGAGGCGGGGCTGCGGTCAGACCATGGGGGGTTTTACAGGTACATCATAATAATAATAATAATGCATTGGTTTTATACAGCCCTGAGGCACACTGACACAGTGGCAGTAAAACAGTATAGTTGGATGTCGGTTGCTACCAAGCGTTCATACGAAGACTGTGTTCCAGGTGAAAACGTAAGTGTTCAGATCCAGCCTCAGAGTGGGACAACTCAGAAACGTTGCACAGCGGGGGCTCTTTCACACCAGCGAGAGGGGAAAAGGTGTGAAATCCCCCTCTGCTCTGACCCCCACCTCCCTCTGCTCTGACCCCCACCTCCCTCTGCTCTGACCCCCACCTCCTGCTGCTCTGACCCCCACCTCCTGCTGCTCTGACCCCCACCTCCTGCTGCTCTGACCCCCACCTCCTGCTGCTCTGACCCCCACCTCCTGCTGCTCTGACCCCCACCTCCTGCTGCTCTGACCCCCACCTCCTGCTGCTCTGACCCCCACCTCCCTCTGCTCTGACCCCCACCTCCCTCTGCTCTGACCCCCACCTCCTGCTGCTCTGACCCCCACCTCCTGCTGCTCTGACCCCCACCTCCCTCTGCTCTGACCCCCACCTCCTGCTGCTCTGACCCCCACCTCCTGCTGCTCTGACCCCCGCCTCCTGCTGCTCCTGCACGTACATTTGGACATGCGCAGTAGCGGAGAACAAACATCAACAACAATGGCGGCGGTCACACTAACTAGCTTCGTGGGCTTCCAGCACAGCACAGAGGATAATTCTACTCCTTCGTTCGTCCAAACGAGACCACGCGAAGCTCTAGGTTCAGTTCCCATTTTCACAGCTGCTGTTAAAATGCAGAATGATGTTGGTGCGTCCTGAGGGTCTGGCACAGGAAGTGAGTACACTGCCGAGGGGGGGGCTGGGCACGGGGCTGGGGGTCCTGTGAGTGTTGTAAAGTTTCTCTGCCCCCTACTGGCCGGGCGCTAGAACTACATCGTATTTCAACCTCATGTGAACGCAGAGAAATTTGCATTAGGAGCCAGGTCGTTTCTGTTTATAGCCTGGAAACGTCTGCGCAGCGTCTCAGTATAAACAGGGCCTGACAGAAGCCCCTCCCACCACCACCAACCATTCACACACACACCAGACTCATTCTAATGTGGGGGAAGTGTCTTGCCTAAGGACACAATGACAGCAGACATCAGTGGGAGTCGGTGGAGACCTGTGCTCTAACCCACAACCTTCAGGCTCACAGACCAATGCTCTACCAACTAAGCCACTGTTGCCCCCATTATCCTATTTACGTTTATTTTTGGGAGGTTGTGGGTTCGATCCCCTCATGAGACCAACTCCACTGCTCCCACTCCCTTCTCTCTGTGTGGAGTGAGAGACAAATGCTAACAATTGTAAAGCGTTTTGTGACTCAGGTCTGTGAAAGGCGCTATATAAATAAACATTACTTACTTACATATGTCTGCTGTTGTTGTGTCCTTGGGCAAGACACTTAACATCACGTTGCCCAAAGCCCTCGCTGAAAGACCAAGGCCTCTCCCCCTCCCCCCGACCCAGAAATGGACGAATCTCAGTAACCTCGGGAACCACGCAGAGAAATGTGTCCTCTGCATTTGACCCAGATCCTAAGGCTTACATCAGGAGCAGTGGTTGCCATGGTAACAGCACCTGGGAACCCATCTCCAGGTGTTGGTGCTCGGCTTAGTCAGAACCAGAGCTGGAGGGTTTTACCTAGTGTGCATGTTTTTAGTGGTAGGGGAAACCGGAGCACCTGGGGGAAACTGGAGCACCTGGGGGAAACCGGAGTACCTGGAGGAAACCAGAGCACCTGGGGGAAACCGGAGCACCTGGGGGAAACCGGAGCACCTGGAGGAAACTGGAGCACCTGGGAGAAACCGGAGCACCTGGAGGAAACTGGAGCACCTGGGGGAAACTGGAGCACCTGGGGGAAACCGGAGTACCTGGAGGAAACCAGAGCACCTGGGGGAAACCGGAGCACCTGGGGGAAACCGGAGCACCTGGAGGAAACTGGAGCACCTGGGAGAAACCGGAGCACCTGGAGGAAACTGGAGCACCTGGGGGAAACCGGAGCACCTGGGGGAAACTGGAGCACCTGGGGGAAACCGGAGTACCTGGAGGAAACCAGAGCACCTGGGGGAAACCGGAGCACCTGGGGGAAACCGGAGTACCTGGAGGAAACCAGAGCACCTGGGGGAAACCGGAGCACCTGGGGGAAACCGGAGCACCTGGAGGAAACTGGAGCACCTGGGAGAAACCGGAGCACCTGGAGGAAACTGGAGCACCTGGGGGAAACCGGAGCACCTGGGGGAAACTGGAGCACCTGGGGGAAACCGGAGCACCTGGGGGAAACCGGAGCACCTGGAGGAAACCGGAGCACCTGGAGGAAACTGGAGCACCTGGGAGAAACCGGAGCACCTGGAGGAAACCGGAGCACCTGGAGGAAACTGGAGCACCTGGGAGAAACCGGAGCACCTGGAGGAAACCGGAGCACCAGGAGGAAACTGGAGCACCTGGGGGAAACCGGAGCACCTGGGGGAAACCGGAGCACCAGGAGGAAACTGGAGCACCTGGGGGAAACCTGAGCACCTGGGGGAAACCGGAGCACCTTGAGGAAACCGGAGCACCTGGGGGAAACCTACGCAGACACAAGGAGAACATGTAAACTGCACTCAGAATAGCCCTGTTCTGAGCAGGATGCAAACCCAGGACCTTCTTGTGCCGCCCGTTTCTAATCTTTGAAATGAGAAATCTATCTGAGCGTGAGGAATGTTTGTCCGGGTTAATGACAGCGTTTCTCTCGTTTGGTTCTTTTGATCAGTTACGGCTTTTTAATCTGCTTTAGGAAGAACGCACACACGCTGCAGTCGTCGGGATTAGAATCACAGATTTAGTCTTTAGGTTCAATGATGAACCGCAAACACCAGGTTAATTACACACATTATAATAATACTGAGCACACTGTGGTGTTAATAATAACAACAATAACAATTATAATGATAATAACAATCTTGTGGAGTCTTTGAATTAACTAATAACACAAAATCATGTAAACTTCATAAAAACATATAAAGACAAAAAGACACCGCACACGACACAAATACGATTAAATAAATAAAAGGAAACAATTCTAATGATTTGTAGAAGACACTTGGGCGGCACGGTGGCTGAGTGGTTAGCACTCTCCCCACTCAGCAAGAAGGTCTTGGGTTCGAATCCCGGTCGGACTAGGGTCTTTCTGAGTGGAGTTTGCATGTTCTCCCCGTGTCTGCGTAGGTTTCCTCCGGGTGCTCTGGTTTCCCCTACCACTAAAAACATGTCCAATAGTTCTGGCATGTGCCTCCTGTACTGGCCCCTCCCATCTCTGTGTGGAGTGTGTGGAGTGAGAGCCCAAAGTACAACAATTGTAAACTGCTGTGTCTCTGGTCTGTGAACGGCGGTATATAAATAAAGATTACTTACTTACACTTGTGCCAGTGTTCCCAAAGATAATCTGAACAAACATTCTTCTGGTCATTTTCTCTTGACTCTAAAACCGCTGCCGACGCTCTCTGTTCTTGTGATTCACTTCAAGTAGTCAGTAGCTAGCTTAGCCGTTACTCACCTAGCCGCGGGAAAACCTTTGGGAACTACTTTATTTGCAGTCGTTAAATAAACCTTTCAGCGTTTATAAAATGACTGAAGTTAATTGAGTGTGTTCAGTCGACACAACACCGACAGAAAACACACAATAACGATCTATACAACCTTCTTTACATTATTCCACTGAACTTACAGGAAAGAACCGCCTTCTCCATTTTCTGAACCAAATTCTCTGGTCTGATTGGTCGAACACGGATCACTGGAATGATTGACAGTTGGGAGGACCATCCTCCTATAAACCTTTAAAAGTACTCTGTGTAATTTTTACAGTTGTTGCAAATGCAAAAAACATGTAAACCAAAAACAAATGTGACCTTTTTAAGAATATTCACCTCCACCATGTTTTTGAATTGTTGTCATAGGCTTAGAATCTGACTTCTAAATGTCCATGAGGCTGAGGACTCTACAGGTCAATGCGCCATCTTGAAATACGGTGGCTGATAAGGGACAAAAAAGAGTTTGACCGGGAGTTGGGGACCTCACGTTGTCCTGCGAACAACATATGTCAACGCTAGATGGGAGTAAAAACGACACTGTACCTTTAACATTCACCAATACAAACACAACTTGATTCTTTGACTTACAAACAACAATAATAATGTATTGTTTGTTTTAATTTAGACCCCGTCAGCTTCTGAACTACACAGAAACTAATCTACAAACACACACACACACTCTCACACACACCACACACGCACTCACACAGGCACACACACACCACACACACACGCACTCACACAGGCACACACACACCACACACGCACTCACACACACACCACACACGCACTCACACACACGCACACGCGCGCACACACACACACACAGACACACGCACTCTCTCACACACACACACACACCCCCCACACACTCTCTCTCTCTCACACACACACACACACCCCACACACTCTCTCTCTCTCTCACACACACACACACACACCCCACACACTCTCTCTTACACACACACACACCCCCCCACACACACTCTCTCACACACACACACACACACACCCCCCACACACTCTCTCTCACACACACACACACCTCACACACACACAGACACACACACACACAGACACACACACACACACAAAGAGGAACTGAATTACCATGGTGAGTAAATGTTGATAAACAGTGCATGGAGCGTGACGGTGAAAGATGTCGTTGTGTGTTCTTTGAAAACAAAACTGAAGCCAAGAAGTTCTGCTCAAAGTCACCGTTTCCTGGAACTCACACACACTCTCTCTCTTTCTCACCCGTCTCACCCGTCTCACTCATCTCACTCTCTCCAGCCGAGGGTGAGGAGCGGGACTTTGAACATCTCCTTAACTCATTGACTGCCCTTGACGTATTTGTCTGAGAGCGGTGATTTCTGTCAAACTTCTTTCTAGGCGACTGGGGATTACAGGAGAATAAAACTAGCAGGAAACACACTTATTTTTGCTGTTGGAAGTAGACAATCCAGTCTTTCAGAATCTGGTTTCATATTTCACATCGTCATAGCACATCATATTCTGTGGGTTGGCAGTCAATGAGTTAAAGTAAATGTGAACTTCTGGTTCCTTTGAGAAAGCTGCTTTGGAGGATATTTAATTCATGTATTTTTGTTTATCTCTAAATAACAACAGCCGCCGTGTCGAAGGACTTTGAGAGCAACGGATTAATGCACAATGTCCTTCAGGATCAATAAAGTATCTATTTATCAAAGCTGTCGATTCACCAACGCAGATCAGAGAATCAGTTCAAACACGGAATGCAATTATAAAAGAGTCATTGGTCCTTAAGTAAGTAAGTACTATTTATGTATACAGTATATTTATATAGCGCCTTTCTCAGACCAGAGTCAAAGCACTTTTGTGTGCATTAGTCTCTGACTCCACACAGAGATGGGAGGGGCCAGTACAGGAGGCACAGACCTATTGTACATGTTTTTAGTGGTAGGGAAACCGGAGCACCCGGAGGAAACCTACGCAGACAAGAGAGAACATGCAAACTCCACTCAGAAAGACCCGGTTCCGGCTGGGACCTTCTTGCTGAGAAGCGAAAGTGCTAACCACTCAGCCACCGTGCCGCCTGAGCAGGAGCAGAGACCAATGTCCCTAAAAGTAAGTAAGTAGTTTATTTATATAAGTAAGAAAGTAAGTAATCTTTATTTATATACCGCCTCTCACAGACCAGAGTCACAAAGCGGTTCACAATTGTTATTTTATAGCGCATTTTTACAGACCAAGGTCGGTGGGGGTGTACCCAGAAAGAGAACGTCTTTACAGGATTGTCCAAAAGTGGTTCTTGGTGCAAAGCTGATTTCCAGATTCTGTCGATCTTGAGGAGAGTATATGTTTTTGGACCAGTCTAGTTTAGCCGCTGTGGACTTTTGAATGCTCGTTACTGAACTCGGTAAATGGGGCTCGTGCAGCTAACACATGCACAAATGTGTTTTTTCTCATGTTCCTGTCCCGCGGCCATTTTGAAAAACCCACAGAAGGCAAAAGTGATGTCACATTAGTTTCTACGGCGGACACAGACTGTTAATATTTACAGTCTGTGGTTCAAACACAGGAAATGCATTGATAAAAACACACAAGTCTTTGGTACATAAGGGGCAGATGTCCAATGTGTGTAAACGAACAAAGAGCTCATACAAAAACAATGTTGCACTGAGGCATCGATGACAAAAAAAGAATCAGTCTCAACTTTTTACTGAAGTTAAATCGATCGCTTCCTTTTACAAGAAATACAAAACTGTGCATAAATCTCATATCACGAAATCAAAACGTTTCTTCTCTGGAGACGAGGGAGAAGCAGAACTGGGAAAGACTCTCACTGAAGGTTCTTTATGGTCCAGACACAGATCTAAGGCCTCACACTGAAGGTTCTTTATGGTCCAAACACAGATCTAAGGCCTCACACTGAAGGTTCTTTATGGTCCAAACACAGATCTAAGGCCTCATACTGAAGGTTCTTTATGGTCCAGACACAGATCTAAGGCCTCACACTGAAGGTTCTTTATGGTCCAGACACAGATCTAAGGCCTCACACTGGAGGTTCTTTATGGTCCAAACACAGATCTAAGGCCTCACACTGGAGGTTCTTTATGGTCCAAACACAGATCTAAGGCCTCACACTGAAGGTTCTTTATGGTCCAGACACAGATCTAAGGCCTCACACTGAAGGTTCTTTATGGTCCAAACACAGATCTAAGGCCTCACACTGTAGGTTCTTTATGGTCCAAACACAGATCTAAGGCCTCACACTGAAGGTTCTTTATGGTCCAGACACAGATCTAAGGCCTCACACTGAAGGTTCTTTATGGTCCAAACACAGATCTAAGGCCTCACACTGAAGGTTCTTTATGGTCCAAACACAGATCTAAGGCCTCACACTGAAGGTTCTTTATGGTCCAGACACAGATCTAAGGCCTCACACTGAAGGTTCTTT
The DNA here is from genome assembly GCA_964034765.1 of Knipowitschia caucasica. NCBI lineage: Eukaryota > Metazoa > Chordata > Actinopteri > Gobiiformes > Gobiidae > Knipowitschia > Knipowitschia caucasica. The sequence continues at coordinate 2,086,432 of OZ035829.1, read as the reverse complement.
ATGGTCCAGACACAGATCTAAGGCCTCACACTGAAGGTTCTTTATGGTCCAAACACAGATCTAAGGCCTCACACTGAAGGTTCTTTATGGTCCAAACACAGATCTAAGGCCTCACACTGAAGGTTCTTTATGGTCCAGACACAGATCTAAGGCCTCACACTGAAGGTTCTTTATGGTCCAAACACAGATCTAAGGCCTCACACTGAAGGTTCTTTATGGTCCAAACACAGATCTAAGGCCTCACACTGAAGGTTCTTTATGGTCCAGACACAGATCTAAGGCCTCACACTGAAGGTTCTTTATGGTCCAAACACAGATCTAAGGCCTCACACTGAAGGTTCTTTATGGTCCAGACACAGATCTAAGGCCTCACACTGAAGGTTCTTTATGGTCCAAACACAGATCTAAGGCCTCACACTGAAGGTTCTTTATGGTCCAAACACAGATCTAAGCCCTCACACTGGAGGTTCTTTATGGTCCAGACACAGATCTAAGGCCTCACACTGGAGGTTCTTTATGGTCCAAACACAGATCTAAGGCCTCACACTGAAGGTTCTTTAAGGTCCAGACACAGATCTAAGGCCTCACACTGTAGGTTCTTTATGGTCCAAACACAGATCTAAGGCCTCACTCTGAAGGTTCTTTATGGTCCAGACACAGATCTAAGGCCTCACACTGAAGGTTCTTTATGGTTCAGACACAGATCTAAGGCCTCACACTGGAGGTTCTTTATGGTCCAAACACAGATCTAAGGCCTCACACTGAAGGTTCTTTATAGTCCAAACACAGATCTAAGGCCTCACACTGAAGGTTCTTTATGGTCCAGACACAGATCTAAGGCCTCACACTGAAGGTTCTTTATGGTCCAGACACAGATCTAAGGCCTCACACTGAAGGTTCTTTATGGTCCAAACACAGATCTAAGGCCTCACACTGGAGGTTCTTTATGGTCCAAACACAGATCTAAGGCCTCACACTGGAGGTTCTTTATGGTCCAAACACAGATCTAAGGCCTCACTCTGAAGGTTCTTTATGGTCCAAACACAGATCTAAGGCCTCACACTGAAGGTTCTTTATGGTCCAGACACAGATCTAAGGCCCCGACTCTACCGGGCGCGTAAAAAGGACGGCATATCCGTCCAAACATGTCCGTTTCATCTCCGTCTCCGTTATCTCCATTGCGGGTGAATGGAAGTGGCTCCACTGCCTCCAACATGCGTCCGATGCACGTCGGGCGCATTCCGTCGACGGAGGGTGCAACGGACGCGGACGGACGAAATAGAAACAATCCTATTTGTTCCGTCAACGCGTGTCGGGTCCGTTTTCCATTGAAAATACAATGTAATAATATATTTACCACATTATTAAACATGTATAGATATATGCTGTGGTACTTGGTTATAAGTATTTGTTAATGACAATGATTATTAACAAATGTGTGTCATTTTTTTCATACACACACACACTTCCAAATGCTTTCAATAAGTAAGTAATTTATTTAGATATTTTGTGGTAGTTTGTGGTTTTAAATATAGTGAAATGTTTCTTTATACATTTGTAAATACAGATGAATGTACAGCAAATATAAAGTATTCTAAGTATTCAGAATACAAGTACTGACAGAATACTACAAATACATTTTAAGTTCTTCATTCAGCGCTGATGTTTGTATAGTGCCACAGTGACACCTGCTGGTCAACACATAAACCACATTCACGCACAGATGTTTTTGAATGTTTTAAGATTAAGATTAAGAATAAGATTAAAATCCAGATTAAGATTAAGAGGAAATCCTTCATTGGTCAATTCTCTTTTATATTTATGTACTTTCCTTTTGAGTTTTTGCCTTTAGAATTCAAAAACAACAAGGCCACAGTTAAAATGCAGAAGAGAAGATTGCAGAATAACAATAATAATAATATCAATTAAAAAGAAAAAAGAAAAAGAAAAAAAAACAAGAAAATAGGAAAAGAATATATAAAAATAAAAATGTATACATAAAAAAATGAACAAAGAAAATATTAATAACAATAATATGAAACAAAACAAAAACTAAATACTGTATATGTTATGGCTTTCTTTTAAATTCGTAACTGTTTGTCCCGTTTGCATGTTAATTTCTTCGGGGTCACGTGTTGGGGGCAGTGACCCCGAAGACTGTAACCGGCTCCACGGGTCAGTGATGGTGAGAATAAATAATAACAATAATAATAATAATGTGCTGGAAAGAAGGGGCTTTAAAGCAGGGCATCCTGGGTAACTCCAGACACCCTCTGCATGACACCCTCTGTATGACACCCTCTGCATGTATGACACCCTCTGTATGACACCCTCTGCATGTATGACACCCTCTGTATGACACCCTCTGCATGTATGACACCCTCTGTATGACACCCTCTGCATGTATGACACCCTCTGTATGACACCCTCTGTATGACACCCTCTGTATGACACCCTCTGTATGACACCCTCTGTATGACACCCTCTGTACGACACCCTCTGTACGACACCCTCTGTACGACACCCTCTGTACGACACCCTCTGCATGTATGACACCCTCTGTATGACACCCTCTGTATGACACCCTCTGTACGACACCCTCTGTACGACACCCTCTGTATGACACCCTCTGCATGTATGACACCCTCTGTATGACACCCTCTGCATGTATGACACCCTCTGTACGACACCCTCTGTACGACACCCTCTGTATGACACCCTCTGCATGTATGACACCCTCTGTATGACACCCTCTGCATGTATGACACCCTCTGTACGACACCCTCTGTATGACACCCTCTGTATGACACCCTCTGTACGACACCCTCTGTACGACACCCTCTGTATGACACCCTCTGTATGACACCCTCTGTACGACACCCTCTGTACGACACCCTCTGCATGACACCCTCTGTATGACACCCTCTGCATGTATGACACCCTCTGTATGACACCCTCTGCATGTATGACACCCTCTGTATGACACCCTCTGCATGTATGACACCCTCTGTATGACACCCTCTGTATGACACCCTCTGTACGACACCCTCTGTGTGACACCCTCTGTATGACACCCTCTGTACGACACCCTCTGTGTGACACCCTCTGTATGACACCCTCTGTATGTGACACCCTCTGTATGACACCCTCTGTATGTGACACCCTCTGTATGACACCCTCTGTATGTGACACCCTCTGTATGATAAGATAAGATGTGCTTTATTTATCTCACAGAGGAGAAATGTACATGTCACATTTGGCATGGATAGAGACACATTGTGCAAAAGGAGGAAATGTGCAAACATGTTACATGCTGGATATATGTACAATAAAGTGACAATAATTATGTACAACAAAAGTGACAAGTGTCAATTGGAAACAGTGTCAATAGTAGTGCAGGTTTTCACACAGTGATCATTTAAAGTGACTTATTGTACAGTCTGACAGCGGTGGGGATAAAGGCCCTGCGGTAGCGCTCCTTCCTACACTGAGGGTGTCTCAGTCTTCCACTGAAGGAGCTCCTCAGCTCCTCCACAGTCCTGTGCAGTGGGAGGTGTTGTTCATGATGGAGGTGGCTTTGGCTAGCACCCTCTGTATGACATGTATGACACCCTCTGTATGACACCCTCTGCATGACACCCTCTGCATGACACCCTCTGTATGACACCCTCTGCATGACACCCTCTGTATGACCCCCTCTGCATGTATGACACCCTCTGTATGACACCCTCTGCATGTATGACACCCTCTGTATGACACCCTCTGCATGTATGACACCCTCTGTATGACACCCTCTGTATGACACCCTCTGTACGACACCCTCTGTACGAAACCCTCTGTACGACACCCTCTGTGTGACACCCTCAGCGTGACACCCTCTGCGTGACACCCTCTGCATGACACCCTCTGCATGACACCCTCTGCATGACACATCTGTATGACTCCCTCTGTATGACACATCTGTATGACGCCCTCTGCATGTATGACACCCTCTGTATGACGCCCTCTGTATGACACATCTGTATGACGCCCTCTGCATGTATGACACCCTCTGTATGACACCCTCTGCATGACACCCTCTGTATGACACCCTCTGCATGTATGACACCCTCTGTATGACACCCTCTGTATGACACCCTCTGCGTGACACCCTCTGCATGACACCCTCTGCATGTATGACACCCTCTGCATGACACCCTCTGCGTGACACCTTCTGCGTGACACCCTCTGCATGACTCCCTCTGTATGACACCCTCTGTATGACACCCTCTGCATGACACCCTCTGCATGTATGACACCCTCTGCATGACACCCTCTGCATGACACCCTCTGCATGACACCCTCTGCGTGACACCCTCTGCGTGACACCCTCTGCGTGACACCCTCTGCGTGACACCCTCTGCATGACTCCCTCTGTATGACACCCTCTGTATGACACCCTCTGTATGACACCCTCTGTATGACACCCTCTGCGTGACACCCTCTGCGTGACACCCTCTGCGTGACACCCTCTGCGTGACACCCTCTGCGTGACACCCTCTGCATGACACATCTGTATGACTCCCTCTGCATGACACCCTCTGCATGACACCCTGACACCCTCTGCGTGACACCCTCTGCCTGACACCCTCTGCATGACACCCTCTGCATGACACCCTCTGCATGACACCCTCTGCGTGACACCCTCTGCCTGACACCCTCTGCGTGACACCCTCTGCCTGACACCCTCTGCGTGACACCCTCTGCGTGACACCCTCTGCGTGACACCCTCTGCGTGACACCCTCTGCCTGACACCCTCTGCGTGACACCCTCTGCATGACACCCTCTGCATAACACCCTCTGCATGACTCATGCATCTGTATATAAGCACTTTAACGATAGCACTGTATATAAGCACTTTAACAACAGCACTGTATATAAGCACTTTAACACTAGTACTGTGTATAAGCACTTTAACGATAGCACTGTGTATAAGCACTTTAACGATAGCACTGTGTATAAGCACTTTAACGATAGCACTGTGTATAAGCACTTTAAGGCAAGAAGACCAGAGGAGATATAAAGACAAGGTAAAAAGAAGTATATGAGACTGAACTGAACCAGTCCAAAGCCCAGATGACCCTGGGATGACGAGAGAAACATTGGTCAGACTCTGTCTTGGCACCGATCTGCTGGGAATGAGACTCAGAGACATTTATTCTTATTTCATAGAAAACCCGGGACCCTTCACTCAAGAAGGGTCCGTGGTGTAAATCCATTTCTCGCGTTTTTCACTGCGGTATAGTGGCCCAGCATTTCCCCACGCATTAAAAGCGGGTTGCTCCTTTTTGCTGTTACTTACGGTAAAGGTGGACCATGAAGCCGCAGGGATGAGCAACCAAAATGCAATGTTTAAAATGAATCATCATTCATGAATGAATGAATGAATGAACAAGTGCGCAGTGAAAGTAGTTGCAAAACTTAAAAATTTGTTTATGAATTTTTATCCCCTCATCCCCCCATTTACCGTAAGTAACAGCGTAAAAGTGCAACCACTTTTAGAAAAAAACTTTATCTGTCCCCAGCGGGCCGTACAACCGACCACACAACAGGAACGGACCATTTGATTTCGTAGAATCTCTCTAAAAATGCCTAAATATAGTTAACTCTGTAGCATCCAGGAGCCATCTCTGCTGTAGCGCCACAGTCACGTGACCGGAGCAGAAACACTGTAAACAACGATGTCACTCCAAGATCCTCCAATAGCTTTGACTGTGGCCACTCAGAGAGATTAGTTAACTTTATAAAAGCACAATCAAAGAGCACTGCTGTGTCCCAAAAATGCCCAGTATCCTCACAGTGTTATTCCCGTTTGAGCATTATTTGGGAAACTCGTGTAAACATCTGAACTCCAGTGAAACTCAAGCCGTTCCCGCGCACAGGAAGTCAGGTGGGGTTATAACTAAAACGTGGAAGTGGTGCGTGCATAGAGCCTATTGGGACACCCTACGCACTCGCACCCATCATCGGGAACGCGCAAATGACGGGCGTGAGGGTGGAAGTGCGAGTATTGTTTCAGGCTGAGGCCCTTCATCAGACATTACAACCATAGCCCAGGAGGGGGCGCTGTAACTCTATAATGGTGTTACATGTGGAACTTTATCATTAAAAGGCAAACTATGTGTAGCAGAAACGGGCTGTTCTAAACTATCCACACACAGACACACATATGTACATTATCCACATATAGCAGGGCTCATTATGGAGTGCTCCTACAGTCATGCACGTGGCGTACGGCGTGTTGTAGCTACAAGGAGGAAGAGCGGACAAGACTTTGTCCGCTCATTGCTAACGTGCTAGCAGACCTTGCTAACATGCTAGCAGACCTTGCTAACATGCTAGCAGACCTTGCTAACACGCTTGCACACCTTGCTAATATGCTAGCAGACTTTGCTAACATGCTAGCAGACTTTGCTAACATGCTAGCAGACCTTGCTAACATGCTAGCAGGCAGTTGTGCTGCTGGGGACACATGTTTTCCAAACATGTCTGATATAATGAGGGAATTTGAACTCATCAGTCACAGTGAAATTCAGAGTTCATATCAACCAAGACAATGTAAGACAAATGTTATTCTCAATGAATTCAGACACACTCACCTTGTAGCGTTCTCCTCTAAATAGTCCCAGTCCTCTTTCAGATGATGGTTCCCACTGCGGGGTTCCCATGAGGTGAGAATGAACCAAAGCGTAGGAATGGGAGGGGTGGCCTGAACGTCAAGCAGGAGCTAAAAGACTGGCTGCTTTTTGTCTAAAAGGAGTTGATTAGCCCCAACATGTCAGGGTTATGCCTCAGTCTGGGTTAAAGCAGGTTCAGAGAAACACTGTTTTCAGATTCTACATTCTGTAAAATACAGTGGTGCATTCTGGGAAATAGGGGGTGCACTCATTGACTCTTCTTATTGTGACTGTGTTTTTGAACTAGGTAGAGTCTGTTTCTCTCCAGTCGGAGCATCTGTGGCTCTGAGAGACTGATGTTTTACTCTGACATTTGGACTCCAGTCATTTTACTGAGCAGAGCTAATCCCCAGCCTTAGCCTCTTTCTACTATATACAGTATAGACTGTTTAAAACCTGTGAACATTCAGCAGTCATTATGACTGTTTGTCTACCATTAGCATAATAAAGAAGCTAGTATAAAATCTGTAGCTTTAGCATAATAAAGCTAGCTAGTATAAAACTGTATATGTAAGTGTAAGTAAGATATAGGCTGTGTCCAAAACGCTAGGCATCAGGCCGCGTAGGGTGGATATGTAGGCTCGTGATGTCACTTCCTCATGCGACGGCTATTGCAGGGGTGTCCAAAACCACTTGGCGAGCTCGCCAGCGTAGGCATCGTGACTTCGTCTCTATGGAAACGGCCACTTTTGGAGCAGATATGAAGGATGCATCTGATGTATGCTTCGCTGCCTTCCCCGCGTTGAGTTCGCGGGGTTTTATTTTCAGTATGGAGGCACCAGCAGCAGCTACCCCTGTCCCCACTGTCGTGTATAAATGTAAGTATATTTCATATTATAATATTCTTACATGACTAATAACACTTATAAAGAAATATTATTTGAATTTTAAGCGACGAATTGCGCTATTTCATTTGTTTTAGAGTGTTTTCTTCTGTGGCATATGATAGCTTAGTTGTAACTGTAACTAAATTAGTATTGTCACAGTTAGTTATATTTTATTCCTTTATGTAGTTTTAACGTTTTATTTTGTTCATAGGGACGAAGGAGATGACGGAGACCTTCATAAGAGTGAGGGCGGAGAACGACGTCCTCTTTACTGGGGCGACGTTCTCCGCCAGCACGTCCCGGAGGTAAGAGCTGTTTGAGAAATGTCACTGTTTAGCTTATGATTAATTTAAGTTATCTGGAATTGACTTTAGGACTGCATATTTTGTTCTTAATGTGAGTTTAATACTTAATATATACATGGGTATACAAGGGTTTAGACAAGCTGGTGCTATTCTCAAATACAACAGTCATCATTATTAAAAATCTATAATGAAGTTGTAGAAGAGTATATCAATCATAACAAAAGAACAAAAATGAGAAACGTATAACTATTGTTTTCAGCATTAACATGATCAATAATTTCAGGAATTCTCTAACACATAAAGTAAGTTTTTCTGTTTCTTTATTTTATTGTTTCTGTCTTTTCTATAGGACTATCCTGGAAAAGCTTGACCTGCAGGAGGTGGCCACGCCCCTGCAGGAGGTGGCCACGCCCCTGCAGGAGGTGGTCACGCCCCTGCAGGGGGTGGCCACGCCCCTGCAGGAGGTGGCCACGCCCCTGCAGGAGGTGGCCACGCCCCTGCAAGAGGTGGCCACGCCCCTGCAGGAGGTGGCCACGCCCCTGCAGGAGGTGGTCACGCCCCTGCAGGCCCGTAAGAAGTGGGACAATTTGAAAAAAAAGTATAAAGTATGAAAATCAATCTTGTTTTTGTGAGTTTGTCACGTGTGTGTGAGTGTGTGTGTGTGTGAGTGTGTCTGCATGTGTGTGAGTGTGTCTGCGAGTGTGTCTGCATGTGTGTGTGTGTGTGTCTGCATGTGTGTGTGTGTGTGTTTGCATGTGTGTGTGTGTGTCTGCCTGTGCCGACATGAGCCCATCATGACTCCACATATATTACTTGTGTAAAGGACTGTAAATGCCCTGGAACAGGACAGGGCGTGGAGGGGAACCCCACTGCTGGGACTTGGCCCTGGTTTGGCCTCATGGATGAGGTGTCGGGCAGAAGCCGTCCATCAACCCTCCTGTCCTAATCCCCTCATCCCTGATGCCAGACCAGGGCCAAGCCAGGCCAGAGAGCAGGAGCCGGAGCAGGAGGAGGAAGAGCCAGAGGCGGAGCAGCAGAGAGGAACGGGAAGGAAGAGGAAGAAGGAGAGCGAGCTGGTGGAGCTGTACAGGGAGGATCTGAGGATGCAGAGGGAGGAGGATGAGCGGCGGGCACAGCAGAGGGAGGAGGATGAGCGGCGGGCACAGCAGAGGGAGGAGGATGAGCGGCGGGCACAGCAGAGGGAGGAGGATGAGCGGCGGGCACAGCAGAGGGAGGAGGATGAGCGGCGGGCACAGCAGAGGGAGGAGGATGAGCGGCGGGCACAGCAGAGGGAGGAGGATGAGCGGCGGGCACAGCAGAGGGAGGAGGATGAGCGGCGGGCACAGCAGAGGGAGGAGGATGAGCGGCGGGCACAGCAGAGGGAGGAGGATGAGCGGCGGGCACAGCAGAGGAGTGCCAATTTTGACAGTTTGGTCTCCTCGAAAAGCTGATTGAAAATAAAAACAAATAAAAATCAACTATTTTTGTTTGATTTACATTTCGAAAAAGCCCATAAAAGTATAACATACATTTGAAATGATATAGATCAAGGTCAATTAATAGATTAAGCCGTAAGTAAGTTAAATACATTAATATCTATTTACTTTGGGACTTTCTCAGAGTGAATTTGGTGGGGCCATATCTAAGGCTTTCAACCTGAGAACATTTAGCAAACTACAGCTCTGATGTGTTGGGGATTTTAAAAACAAATGTGTGTTTGTCTACCCAACAGTGGCTTTACATTTCCCCTTGAAGGTGTGTATGATTGGTTAATTTCTTTATGTAATTTCTATATTTTGTATATACACAGATTTTATACACTTGTTTGATGGGACAAAAAACCCCTGGTAAATGTGTGAAGCAGTTCGAGAGCTCAAGTATTATTTTGTGGAATCAAAAATATAGCACAAGAAAATCAATGTAACCATTTATTCAACAAACAATAAAATAAAACTATTAACAAGCCATACAGGATAAACCTGAGAGTGCCAGTGCTGTGTGGCTAAGCAGGGACTGGAGTGTTTCCCATTCTCCAGGACCAGCAACATGGATGTGTGCAGAGACCAGGGTCCTGGTCTTCCTCTTCTGGCGAGTGAGGCATCATACCGTGTCCACTTCATCGTCCATTTGTTGGGTTTGCACGGCTGGCTGGGGCAATAGATGGCTGCCATGTCCAAAAGATTCGCATTTGTTTAAAAAAAATGTATACACACAAGTGAATGGATGTGTGACAAAGTGACTTGTCTGTGGATTTGTTTGGGCAACTTCACACATATTTACATAAGTAATTAAGTGTCCATTTGCACCTCCTCCAGGGCAGACATCTCAGCAGACAGACGGTGCGCTGCTGAGACGGTGTCCTCCTCCCCCTCATCCTCCTCTGGGCTGTCCTCTGGGCTGTCCTCTGTGTTGTCCTCTGTGTTGTCCTCTGTGTTGTCCTCTGGGCTGTCCTCTGGGCTGTCCTCTGGCCTGTCCTCTGGGCTGTCCTCTGGCCTGTCCTCTGGGCTGTCCTCTGGCCTGTCCTCTGTGTTGTCCTCTGGGCTGTCCTCTGGGCTGTCCTCTGGCCTGTCCTCTGTGTTGTCCTCTGGCCTGTCCTCTGGGCTGTCCTCTGGGCTGTCCTCTGGGCTGTCCTCTGGCCTGTCCTCTGTGTTGTCCTCTGGGCTGTCCTCTGGGCTGTCCTCTGGGCTGTCCTCTGGGCTGTCCTCTGGGCTGTCCTCTGGGCTGTCCTCTGGCCTGTCCTCTGTGTTGTCCTCTGGGCTGTCCTCTGGGCTGTCCTCTGGCCTGTCCTCTGGCCTGTCCTCTGGGCTGTCCTCTGGGCTGTCCTCTGGCCTGTCCTCTGTGTTGTCCTCTGGGCTGTCCTCTGGGCTGTCCTCTGGCCTGTCCTCTGGCCTGTCCTCTGGGCTGTCCTCTGGGCTGTCCTCTGGCCTGTCCTCTGGCCTGTCCTCTGGGCTGTCCTCTGGCCTGTCCTCTGTGTTGTCCTCTGGCCTGTCCTCTGGGCTGTCCTCTGGGCTGTCCTCTGGGCTGTCCTCTGTGTTGTCCTCTGGCCTGTCCTCTGGGCTGTCCTCTGGGCTGTCCTCTGGGCTGTCCTCTGTGTTGTCCTCTGGCCTGTCCTCTGGGCTGTCCTCTGGGCTGTCCTCTGTGTTGTCCTCTGGCCTGTCCTCTGGGCTGTCCTCTGGGCTGTCCTCTGGGCTGTCCTCTGGGCTGTCCTCTGGGGCCACAACATCTCCAACCCCAAGGCAGATGTTGTGAAGGACAGCACAAGCGGCGATGACCTGAAAAAGCTGCAGTATTAATTACATTGATAAAGACATAAGCATAAGTATTATGATAAATACTGTATTTTGAAGTGAATTACAGGAAGTTGAAAATGTTTGAAAGTTTGCAAACATGGTTATCACTTACATTTGGTGCAAAGGTGTGGTGCACCTCCAGGGTGTGAAAGAAGATGGCCCGGAACCTCGTCTTCATCATTCCAAAGGCACGCTCAATAATGGAGCGTGCCCTGGAATGATGAGCGTTGAAGCGCCGGGCCGCCACGCCCTGCACCGGGCCGCCACGCCCTGCGCCGGGCCGCCACGCCCTGCGCCGGGCCGCCACGCCCTGCACCGGGCCGCCACGCCTTGCGCCGGGCCGCCACGCCCTGCACCAGGCCGCCACACCTGCGCCGGGCCGCCACGCCTTGCGCCGGGCCGCCACGCCCTGCACCAGGCCGCCACACCTGCGCCGGGCCGCCACGCCCTGCACCAGGCCGCCACACCTGCGCCGGGCCGCCACGCCCTGCACCGGGCCGCCACGCCCTGCACTGGGCCACCACACCCTGCACCGGCTGCTTGTAGGGAGTGATGAGGGGGAGAGGACGCTGGAGGCAGGGATACCCTCCATCCGCCAAGAGGAAGTGCCCTAGAGGAGGATACAGCCCTCTGTAGCGGAGGACCCTGGAGTCGTGGACTGACCCAGGCCAGCCCACGTAGACGTCCATGAAGCGGCCCTGATGGTCACACAGAGCTAGAAGAATTATGCTTGGGAAAAGTTTCCTATTCTGGAAGCATTGACCATCAGGGCCGCCTGGAGGCTTCATCGCGACGTGACAGCCATCTATTGCCCCAGCAGCTCTTGTGAAGACCTCGCTCCTCGCCAGCCGTGCAAACCCCCGGGTCACTGTCTGCAGGTCTTCAGGGTTTGGGAGGTGGATGACTCGGTGGCGTAGTGCCACCACCTCCCCAGTGACCCGGTGGACGATGAAGTGGACGGTGGATCTGGGCATCCCAAAGACCCGGGACACCACCCGGTATGACGCCCCACTATCCAGCCAGAAGAGGAAGACCAGGACCTCAATCTCTGCACCCCATCCATGGTGCCGGTCCTGGTGCCGGTCCTGGTGCAGGAGGTTCAGCACCAAACGAGTCCCTGCTCAGCCGATAATCTGGACGCAAATCTCCATCATTTAAAAAACTGTCCAGCACTGGCACCCTCAGGTTTACCCTGCAGTAAGGACTCCTATCCTGTTGGAAAAACAAATACAAAAAGTGAATGTGTCATTCCAGACTTTGTAACTACTCTTTATAAATAATGTATGTACATAATGTATGTATAATATAATCATTTTGTATATGCAATAGGTTAAGATCATTAGTTAAAACGTGGTCAGTGGTGACCTCTATTGGTAAAGAGTATTGTTGCAATGTTTTTGATGACTATTCATTGAATTATGTGTAATGCTAGTGTAACCCTGTCAATTTTGCCCTCAATAAAGTCCTGAACCGAACTGTAATGCAAACATTTAGAACTAAAGTAAAGTGCAATATCGAGTTCGCCACTAGGTGGCAGCGCACCAAAAAAACATTCTTCTTCTGCTGTTCACTGGCATCCATCTTGTTTTTGAGCACATAAGCAAAAGCCTGAAAAACGTGACCCAGAGCAGAAATATATATTAAGATTTGAGATTGATTTAGAAAACAAAACATATCCTTGAGGTTGAAAAAATATAGAAAGTTAGACCACATCTGTTACAAAACAAAGTTATCTCGGTGAGTGAAAACTATCATTTTGTGTTGATTAGCTTGAAGCTAAAATTGTGAAATGACTTAAAAATATACATTTCAACGTTGCAGTGGATTACATTGGATAAAAAACCAGTCTGGCTATCTACAATAGCAGTGGATGTTACCCCACAGGTACATTTTGTTGTATTTTTGTACACTAATGAATGCATTTTGAAGGAAAATGATTTTGTTTTGTGAAAAGAATGCCAATTTTGATTTAATGTGATATACTTTAATTTTTGTTTCCCAATTCCAGTTTAAAGGTTATAACATTTAAGTTGTATTATTGAAAATATGGACTTTTAAGTAGTGAAAGATTAGAACAAAGACATTTATTTGAACATAAGTTAATTTTCTGCACATTTTGTGTAGACTGGTTTTTTTAGAGGCTTCTTCTGGTCCTGGTGTTCCTTCCGCTGAAGCTGGATCCCTCTCTGTTCGCCCTGGTGCCTGGTTCCCTGGTCCACTGCCTCATCTAACAGCGCTGCAACGGTCCAATCGGGTTGTGTGATATGGACGCTAAGTAAGGGGTGGTTGGACAATTAAAATTTGAGTGCACTCAAGAGTAACTATATTTTGACAGATTTTCTTTTTGTTTTTTTTTGGTTCATGAGATCTCAAAAGAATGTGTGGCCGAGTTGTACACCAAATGTCATATTTTTGTGTTCTGAACTAAATATTGAATTTTGGATAAGGAAATAAGGAAACATTTGAATAAGACCCACATTACTTAACTTTTTAATCTGTTGTCCTGTGCTTCATTCGGAGTGGAATGGTCTTCTGACCTTATGATTAGTACAACACCAACCTCTTCATCGTACCTAGATTTTTGATAACGCCTACCATAGATTATTAGCCTGCCTACTAGCAGAATTACCACCGTAGGGTTACACTAGCTCTATTAAAACAAAGGAAAACGTTTTAACTTTAGCACCATTGGTCTTTGTTATGTGTAGTACATCTGTAACAATTTCATGCTAACCCTTTTTGACTGTCAAAACAGTATAATCTCGTATAAAAAACGTAACTTACATTGTTGGTGCGCAGAAGGACCACTCGTGCACGTCTCTCTCGAGCTCATTGAATAAGTTTAGAATAATGAAAAACAAAATTGCTAACTCAGGATTCATCTTTACAACAACAAAAACTGAATTTGCACACAGCGGAATGCACGCGAGTAGCGGGAAATGTGTGGCGGGTTAGTCTTATTTTATTATGTATTTTTTGTATAATTTCTTAAAAACCATCTATTATAACCTTAACTATCTAATTATGAACGTAATATTAAATATAACAGTAGCCAGATAGTGACATGATATTTTGTAAGATCCATCCACTAACTTTGAATACACATAGGACCAACATATTTTTTTATTTTATTTATTTTTATCAATCTTGATCATTGAATAGTTTACAAAGCCGTGTTAAAGAGTACAGTACTCAAATGTAATCCGTAGTTAATCATTATTTTCAAAGAGAATAATTAAAACAATAATGCAGTCAATACAAAAAGCATTCCATATGAAAAGATAAGAGATCCTTTATTTGTCCCACATTTCAGTGTCCAGTGTTGTGCACGTGACTGTGCACGTGACTGTGCACGTGACTGTGCACGTGACTGTGCACGTGACTACTCAAGAGAATGAAACATAAAAGAAATCTTTCATTGAAGAAAAACAATGTCATCAAATGTCTTAACATTCCTGAGCCATTAACTCAATTCAATTTCAATTATTACTGAACAGTTTTGCAAATATTTATGATGTGATAGACATGCACAGGGTCAGCAAGCATTACTCATTGTACAGTCTGACTGCATGAAGAAGGAACTCAAGGGTGCAGTGAGTCTCCAATGAGAAGTTCTTTATTAAATCATGAGCAGATGGAATCAATCCAACGATCAGACTCTTCATTCTGTAATTACATAAGAAAAGAGTAGAAACAAATTAATGACAACAAATACAATATTGTGTCTTATTCTCCTGCAGTAGTGCAGTTGTTAACTGCTATAATAATTAGACATCAGGGCAGAATGTGTATGTAATGTTTGTTTACAAAGTACACTTATCAGCAGTCCTTATACTAACAATAAGTTAGCTTTTGACTTCAGACAATTGTAATATACAAATACAAGTTATTATTCTGTTTTCAAAAAACATGTTTCAACAAATATAATGCAACTTACACAATACACAAAACAGATGAGCAAACAAGGGCCATATAACTATATTACATTAAAAAAGTGCAAAATCTACATAATGCATAAATATAATGGAACTAGTAATTATACCATTTATTATAACAAAGAAAATCCCTCATTGCCTTCACTTAGGGTTGTCTTGTTTTCATATTTGACTACTAGCATCAGGGGAGCTTGTCAAAATGAGTCCACGCGTTTAGGCCATAGACTGTATATATTAACTATAGACTGTAAATATTAACAGACAGAGTCAGTATCTCCGCCGTTCTAACTAATGGGCCAAAAAATGTGCTCTACTGGAGCAATCCAAAATGGCCGTGAGTGGTCCCGCCCACAAGAAAATTGTGAAAAAACACATCTGTGCAGCGTCAGCCTGAGCAGCTCCATTCATTTGAACGAGAGACTTCTGAAGTCCACAGCGACTAAACTAGACTGGTCCAGAACACTCAGCATTGACACACATGTGGAACGGAGCTTTGGGCCAAGAGACAACTTTGGTCCATCCTGTAAAGACGTTTTTGAGAGGTCTGCTAACGCTATATGTTAGCATTGGCTAATTCTTCTTCTGGGTCCACCCCCACAGGCCCGGGGTGGTATTGCAGCATGTCAGCGCACGTCATTTTGGACACTTTTGAGCTGGGACCCGCCCCCACTGGTTTGGGCGTCTTGTCTGGGCATCGGCGCTGCCCACCCCCGCTGTTAGCTAGTATATAAATCCGAAAAAAAAAATCTGTTTTATCACCAAACAGACCTGTGATATGACAATAGAGGGGAGTATTTCTCGCCTCAAATGTAATCACAATTAACTATTATACCCTAATCAAAGCGTATTTCAAACTTTTCACCTTCCATCATGGCGGCGCTGTCCTTTCTCTCCGCTCCGCTCTGAGTCTTGGGTTGCCAGGCAACGAAGGCAGCTGTCCAAATCCACCTCAGGTCTCGCCTCCTACCTCGCCTGAGGCTAACTCGATGCCTACGCGGCCCGATGCCTAGCGTTTGACACAGCCATAGTAGTGTATACATTGGTCCATGTTTGCAGCGTTTGTAAAGTTCTGTTTTTAATGATCTGGTAAAAGTTCTCAAAGATTAACCACTACATTTATGACATTAAAATTAACTTTAAACTTTGCTTTTCCAACAGGTGGTGTCTCATGTGTTTAAATAATCCAGTTTGAATCTTAATCCCTGTTCTGTAACGCAGAGGGAGAGTTTTCAGCTAAATAACAGTAAATCCCAGAACAATGGCTTTTTCCCGTCTCACATTTTTGGTAATTGGAGCCTCAAATTAGACTTCTCAGATGTAAAATTAACTCGGCCGCACAATAAGTCTGCCCAGAACCGGAGGAAGCGTTTGCCAATAGTGAAAATGGAGTAAGCGACTCAGATGCAGAGTCATTGTGATTTTCCACTGAGCTGAAATAGAAAATAAACAATAGACTGTTTTCGGTGGTAATTCTCAAGACGGTCCTCATTCTCCCTGAAACATGCACCAGGGACAGGTTTAAGGTTTAAGGGTCTTTGCTCTGGATACGCCTCATTAGGTGCAGGGATCCAGGGGCCTCGTCCTTTCCAGCGCAGCTCAACCAATTTCACTCAGTTTCATCAAGTAAAAAGTGGGGCCATTTTCAGTGGTGGTGCAGACTGCAGAATACTGATTGACAAATGGATCAGATACAAATATTTCACTGATGAGTTTCGATTTTTAGGAAAATGCCTAATAAGGAAAGGAAGAAATGCGCTAGCATTAGCATTAGCCTGCGTAGCATCCGCGGCCGCAGACACAGCTGACAGTCTTTACTTCAGTGACTTTCATCGATACAATGCAGTATCTTTGTGTAGTGTACGGTTTTAGTAACCAAGGGAAAAGAGAGAAAGAACTGTTAAATACATGTATTAATGCCAAGGGGCCGAGGGCCAAGGTCTGAGACTGTGAGGACCAGGGTCTGGGACTATGAGGACCAGGGTCTGAGACTGTGAGGACCAGGGTCTGAGACTGTGAGGACCAGGGTCTGAGACTGTGAGGACCAGGGTCTGGGACTGTGAGGACCAGGGTCTGGGACTATGAGGACCAGGGTCTGAGACTGTGAGGACCAGGGTCTGAGACTGTGAGGACCAGGGTCTGGGACTATGAGGACCAGGGTCTGAGACTGTGAGGACCAGGGTCTGAGACTGTGAGGACCAGGGTCTGAGACTATGAGGACCAGGGTCTGAGACTGTGAGGACCAGGGTCTGGGACTGTGAGGACCAGGGTCTGAGACTGTGAGGACCAGGGTCTGGGACTGTGAGGACCAGGGTCTGAGACTATGAGGACCAGGGTCTGAGACTGTGAGGACCAGGGTCTGAGACTGTGAGGACCAGGGTCTGGGACTGTGAGGACCAGGGTCTGGGACTGTGAGGACCAGGGTCTGAGACTGTGAGGACCAGGGTCTGAGACTATGAGGACCAGGGTCTGAGACTGTGAGGACCAGGGTCTGAGACTGTGAGGACCAGGGTCTGAGACTGTGAGGACCAGGGTCTGAGACTGTGAGGACCAGGGTCTGAGACTGTGAGGCCCAGGGTCTGGGACTGTGAGGACCAGGGTCTGGGACTATGAGGACCAGGGTCTGAGACTGTGAGGACCAGGGTCTGGGACTGTGAGGACCAGGGTCTGAGACTGTGAGGACCAGGGTCTGAGACTGTGAGGACCAGGGTCTGAGACTGTGAGGACCAGGGTCTGAGACTGTGAGGACCAGGGTCTGAGACTGTGAGGACCAGGGTCTGAGACTGTGAGGACCAGGGTCTGGGACTGTGAGGACCAGGGTCTGAGACTGTGAGGACCAGGGTCTGAGACTGTGAGGACCAGGGTCTGAGACTGTGAGGACCAGGGTCTGGGACTGTGAGGACCAGGGTCTGAGACTGTGAGGACCAGGGTCTGGGACTGTGAGGACCAGGGTCTGAGACTGTGAGGGCCAGGGTCTGAGACTGTGAGGACCAGGGTCTGGGACTGTGAGGACCAGGGTCTGAGACTATGAGGACCAGGGTCTGAGACTGTGAGGACCAGGGTCTGAGACTGTGAGGACCAGGGTCTGAGACTGTGAGGACCAGGGTCTGGGACTGTGAGGACCAGGGTCTGAGACTGTGAGGACCAGGGTCTGGGACTGTGAGGACCAGGGTCTGGGACTGTGAGGACCAGGGTCTGAGACTGTGAGGGCCAGGGTCTGAGACTGTGAGGACCAGGGTCTGAGACTGTGAGGACCAGGGTCTGAGACTGTGAGGACCAGGGTCTGGGACTGTGAGGACCAGGGTCTGAGACTATGAGGACCAGGGTCTGAGACTGTGAGGACCAGGGTCTGAGACTGTGAGGACCAGGGTCTGAGACTGTGAGGACCAGGGTCTGAGACTGTGAGGACCAGGGTCTGAGACTGTGAGGACCAGGGTCTGAGACTGTGAGGACCAGGGTCTGGGACTGTGAGGGCCAGGGTCTGAGACTGTGAGGACCAGGGTCTGGGACTGTGAGGACCAGGGTCTGGGACTATGAGGACCAGGGTCTGGGACTGTGAGGACCAGGGTCTGAGACTGTGAGGACCAGGGTCTGAGACTGTGAGGACCAGGGTCTGAGACTGTGAGGACCAGGGTCTGAGACTGTGAGGACCAGGGTCTGAGACTGTGAGGACCAGGGTCTGAGACTGTGAGGACCAGGGTCTGAGACTGTGAGGACCAGGGTCTGGGACTGTGAGGACCAGGGTCTGAGACTGTGAGGACCAGGGTCTGGGACTGTGAGGACCAGGGTCTGAGACTGTGAGGACCAGGGTCTGAGACTGTGAGGACCAGGGTCTGAGACTGTGAGGACCAGGGTCTGAGACTGTGAGGACCAGGGTCTGAGACTGTGAGGCCCAGGGTCTGGGACTGTGAGGACCAGGGTCTGGGACTATGAGGACCAGGGTCTGAGACTGTGAGGACCAGGGTCTGGGACTGTGAGGCCCAGGGTCTGGGACTGTGAGGACCAGGGTCTGGGACTATGAGGACCAGGGTCTGAGACTGTGAGGACCAGGGTTTGAGACTGTGAGGACCAGGGTCTGAGACTGTGAGGACCAGGGTCTGAGACTGTGAGGACCAGGGTCTGAGACTGTGAGGACCAGGGTCTGAGACTGTGAGGACCAGGGTCTGAGACTGTGAGGACCAGGGTCTGAGACTGTGAGGACCAGGGTCTGAGACTGTGAGGACCAGGGTCTGAGACTGTGAGGACCAGGGTCTGAGACTGTGAGGACCAGGGTCTGAGACTGTGAGGACCAGGGTCTGAGACTGTGAGGACCAGGGTCTGAGACTGTGAGGACCAGGGTCTGAGACTGTGAGGACCAGGGTCTGGGACTGTGAGGACCCCAGGGTCTGAGACTGTGAGGACCAGGGTCTGAGACTGTGAGGACCAGGGTCTGAGACTGTGAGGACCAGGGTCTGAGACTGTGAGGGCCAGGGTCTGAGACTGTGAGGACCAGGGTCTGAGACTGTGAGGACCAGGGTCTGAGACTGTGAGGGCCAGGGTCTGAGACTGTGAGGACCAGGGTCTGGGACTGTGAGGACCAGGGTCTGGGACTATGAGGACCAGGGTCTGAGACTGTGAGGGCCAGGGTCTGAGACTGTGAGGACCAGGGTCTGAGACTGTGAGGACCAGGGTCTGGGACTGTGAGGACCAGGGTCTGAGACTGTGAGGACCAGGGTCTGAGACTGTGAGGACCAGGGTCTGAGACTGTGAGGACCAGGGTCTGAGACTGTGAGGACCAGGGTAATGTCTGAAGTTGTATCCGAGCTTCGTGCTCCCAGGATGGCTGCGTTCGTTGCAGCCATAGACTGTAAAAATTAACAGACGTACACCGCGTTCCAAATTATTATGCAAATTGCATTTAAGGGTCATAAAGATAAAAAAAAATGTTTTTCAATTAAACTCATGGATGGTATTGTGTCACGGGGCTCTTTGGATCACTGAAATAAATTCCAGACACCTGTGATAATTAGTTTGCCAGGTGAGCCCAATTAAGGAAAAACTACTTAAGAAGGGCGTTCCACATTATTAAGCAGACAACCATTTCCAAGCAATATGGGAAAGAAAAAGGATCTCTCTGCTGCCGAAAAGCGTGAAATAGTTCAATGCCTTGGACATACCTTGTCCAAGGTATGAAAACCTTAGATATTTCACGAAAACTGAAGCGTGATCATCGTACTGTTAAGAGATTTGTGGCTGATTCAGAGCACACACGGGTTCGCTCTGATAAAGGCACGATGAGGAAGGTTTCTGCCAGACAAAACCATCGGATTAAGAGAGCAGCTGCTAAAATGCCGTTGCAAAGTAGCAAACATATATTTGAAGCTGCTGGTGCCTCTGGAGTCCCACGAACATCAAGGTGTAGGATCCTCCAGAGACTTGCAGCTGTGCGTAAACCTTCTATTCGGCCACCCCTAAACAATGCTCACAAGCAGAAGCGGCTGCAGTGGGCCCAGAAATACATGAAGACTAATTTTCAAACAGTCTTGTTCACTGATGAGTGCCGTGCAACCCTGGATGGTCCAGATGGATGGTGTAGTGGATGGTTGGTGGATGGCCACCATGTCCCAACAAGACTGCGACGTCAGCAAGGAGGTGGCGGAATCATGTTTTGGGCTGGAATAATGGGGAGAGAGCTGGTCGGTCCCTGAAGGTGTGAAAATGACCTCTGTAAAGTATGTGGAGTTTCTGACTGACCACTTTCTTCCATGGTACAAAAAGAAGAACCGTGCTTTCCGTAACAAAATCATATTCATGCATGACAATGCACCATCTCATGCTGCAAGGAATACCTCTGCATCATTGGCTGCCATGGGCATACAAGGAGAGAAACTCATGGTGTGGCCCCCATCCTCCCCTGACCTCAACCCTATTGAGAACCTTTGGAGCATCCTCAAGCAAAAGATCTATGAAGGTGGGAGACAGTTCACATCCAAACAGCAGCTCTGGGAGGCTATTCTGACATCCTGCAAAGACATTCAAGCAGAAACTCTCCAAACACTCACAAGGTCAATGGATGCAAGAATTTTGAAGCTGCTATCAAATAAGGGGTCCTATGTTAAAATGTAAGTTGACCTGTTAAGATGTTTTTGATTAATAGCTTTTGATTTAAGTAAATATGACCTCCTAATGCTGCAAATCCAAAAAATGAGCATTTTCAGTCCATAACAACTATGAAATGTTATAAAACTGTTGTGCGTAATAATTTGGAACAGAGCATTTTCAGTTTTATATTTATAAAAAATTCTGTTTTCATTGGGTGGTTTGTTCAATAACATTTTAATTCATTAAACTAATGGTTGATGACTTGAAAATTATGCTGACTATCATTTGCATTGGTTATTTAGGAAAATCTGGAAAAAATACAATTTGCATAATAATTTGGAACGCGGTGTAGTCACGCCTATCTCTGCCGTTTTAACAAATGGGCCAAAAATAGTGCTCTACTGGAGTGATTCAAAATGGCCGCAAGTGGTCCCGCCCCGGAAAATTATTATATACAGCAAGTAAACCAGAGTGGTCCAAAACACTCCCTCAGCATTGACACACATGTGGAACGGAGCTTTGGGCCAAGAGACAACTTTAGGACCATCCTGTAAAGACGTTTTTGAGAGGTCAGCCAATGCTATATGTTAGCATTGGCTAATTCTTATTCTGGGTCCACCCCCACAGGCCCGGGGTGGTACTGCAGCATGTCAGGGTCCACCCCCACAGGCCCGGGGTGGTACTGCAGCATGTCAGCGCACGTCATTTTGGACACCTTTGAGCCAGGACCTGCCCCCACTGGTTGCAGCACCTCGCTGTTAGCTTACTGCTGTTAGCTTAACGCCACGGAGTTCCCCCTGGAGCATAACAAATCACCGAAATTACAATAAAGGGTCATATTTCTCGCCTCAAATGTTGTTAAATTTGTGCTCTATTTATTGTATTATTGATAACTATCATCTCAGACGTGGTTCTGTTGATACAAGACTGACGAGCTCCACTGTGACGATAACAGCAGCTTAATCCTCTTCATTGTTGAAAAAAACTGGACTTATTCAAACTCTACAAGACGTACGCTGCATTGAAATTAGTTTTCACTCAAAATAGGAGTGATACTACGCCACAAAAAGCTCCTGTGTGTGCATATTAATCATAGACTGTATATAATAACAGACAGAGTCACGACTATCTCTGCCATTCATAGGAGTTGGCCATGAAAAGTGCTTGCTTGGAGCAATCCAAGATGGCCGCGAGTGGTCCCGCCCACAAGAAAATTGTGAAAAAACCAGTGTGGGAGGGTCCCAGCTCAAAAGTGGCCAAAATGACGTGCGCTGACATGCTGCAATACCACCCCGGGCCTGTGGGGGTGGACCCAGAATAAGAATTAGCCAATGCTAACATATAGCGTTAGCAGACCTCTCAAAAACGTCTTTACAGGATGGACCAAAAGTGTCTCTTGGCCCAAAGCTCCGTTCCACATGTGTGTCAATGCTGAGTGTTCTGGACCAGTCTAGTTTAGTCGCTGTGGACTTCAGAAGTCACTCGTTCAAATGAATGGAGCTGCTCCGGCTGACGCATGCGCAGATGTGTTTTTTCACAATTTTCTTGTGGGCGGGACCACTCGCGGCCATTTTGGATTGCTCCAGTAGAGCACATTTTTTGGCCCATTAGTTAGAACGGCGGAGATAGGCGTGACTCTGTCTGTTAATATATGCAGTCTATGGAAAAAACGCATCTGTGCATGCGTCAGCCGGAGCAGCTCCATTCATTTGAACGAGAGACTTCAAAAATTCCCCGTGAGTAAACTAGAGTGGACCAAAACACCCCCCTCAGCATTGACACACATGTGGAACGGAGCTTTGGGCCAAGAGACAACTTTTGGTCCATCCTGTAAAGACGTTTTTGAGAGGTCTGCCAACGCTATATGTTAGCATTGGCTAATTCTTCTTCTGGGTCCACCCCCACAGGCCCGGGGTGGTATTGCAGCATGTCAGCGCACGTCATTTTGGCCACTTTTGAGCCGGGACCCTCCCACACGGTCAGCACTAGATCATATACGGAATCGGGACGGAAGCGGAAGTAAATATTACAAATTACCTGTTAATGCCTAAATTTAACCAGCTATTCCCATAAAATAACCCCAACCCAGCCTTAAACCTAACCTTAACCATCTTACTCAGACGCCTAAAACTTAACCAGTCACCACTTAAGGACATATTAGTCTAAAACTAATTCGAAAGTACGAGTGTTACTTCCGGTTTCGTCCCGATTCCGTATATGATCTAGTGCCGACCCCTCCCACACTGATATTAATAGGGGAAAAATACTTCCTGTCTTAAGGCCCCCATGCCACGCCCCCTTTTGGTCACATGGTTGCAACCTAGCAATAAAAACAGAGTTCCTCCAGGCAGTGTGCAGAACTCGCCTGAAGAAGACACAGGAAGCTGTCGAAACGTAACGCATAATGGGCTTGTTCACACTAAAGGGCACAAAAGTGTGACAAAAGGCTAAAAATTAGATTTTAATAATCAGAAGATATTTTATGTTTTTCATGTTTCCAAGCACCTCCTCTGTCCATTAGAAGTTGCTAGAACATAACTGTTTTATACATTAGACAAGTTTCCTAAAGCGCCCTGTTTATTTATTGTAACGGACGATGATTTGACGGAATGGGCTTTGTGGAAGTTTGATAGATATTTTCAGATGTCCACAATTAATTCAGAGATTCTATTTTTTTTACACAAAGTAGATGCAAAGTGATACTTTCATATTGTCAACCAATTAAATGTGAAAACAGACCAGATTTTTTTTTCTCTCAAGTTTAATTTTTAGAGAAAAGAGGACCGTCCTCATCACGTGCATTATACATTTTTCAGGGGTCATTTAATTAATTAATTATTTTTTTACGATTCCTTTTTATATCAAGTGATTTCCTTCTGTTGTGGTAACCATGTAAATCTGTGGGATTTCATCTTCTGCTTTTTCAGACTGAGGACATTTTATTTTCTATGTAACCGGCGTCACAGTAGAATGGTCCAATCAGAGGCTGATTTGGTCGTTTAAAATGTTGCTAAACATTTTTATGTCAATCTTTCCTTTTGATTTTTTCCACACTATCTCTTCAATCTGTCTGTGTTTGAAATCTTTTTTCCAATCTATGAAAGTAATTTTAGTTTTTAAGTTATAACCTTTTAAAGTCCAGATACTTCAATTGTCACTTTACTGTGAACACACTCATATATTAGGGCTGGGACATTGCATCGATGTAATCGATGACGATGACGCCAAAATTACGTCGATACAAAATATGCACGTTGGTTCCTCATACGCAGTAGCAGTAGTACGCAAGTGCTGTCTTATGGGGCAATCAGACCGCCACTGAAACGCAGTTTCCACGCAGAGTAGGCGCACATTATCTTTATTACAGAGGCTAGGGGTGTTCAGACCAGAAGTCCTGGGCTCACAGAGTTAAACTCGCGGAGCTAGGCTAGCGGCTTTTTGTGTAAAGTTCTTCTCCAAAAGGCAGCCCTACAGCGCCTCTTTCTCCAGAGACCTTCCAGATACTTTATATAACAGCAGTATGTGTTCACAGTGACTTTATATAACAGTAGTATGTGTTCACGGTGACTTTATATAACAGCAGTATGTGTTCACAGAGGTGACTTTATATAACAGCAGTATGTGTTCACGGAGGTGACTTTATATAACAGCAGTATGTGTTCACAGAGGTGACTTTATATAACAGCAGTATGTGTTCACGGTGACTTTATATAACAGCAGTATGTGTTCACAGAGGTGACTTTATATAACAGCAGTATGTGTTCACGGTGACTTTATATAACAGCAGTATGTGTTCACAGAGGTGACTTTATATAACAGCAGTATGTGTTCATGGAGGTGACTTTATATAACAGCAGTATGTGTTCACGGAGGTGACTTTATACAACAGCAGTATGTGTTCACGGTGACTTTATATAACAGCAGTGTGTGTTCACGGAGGTGACTTTATATAACAGCAGTATGTGTTCACAGTGACTTTATATAACAGTAGTATGTGTTCACGGAGGTGACTTTATATAACAGCAGTATGTGTTCACGGAGGTGACTTTATATAACAGCAGTATGTGTTCACGGAGGTGACTTTATATAACAGCAGTATGTGTTCACGGAGGTGACTTTATATAACAGCAGTATGTGTTCACGGAGGTGACTTTATATAACAGCAGTATGTGTTCACGGAGGTGACTTTATATAACAGCAGTATGTGTTCACGGAGGTGACTTTATATAACAGCAGTATGTGTTCACAGTGACTTTATATAACAGCAGTATGTGTTCACGGAGGTGACTTTATATAACAGCAGTATGTGTTCACGGAGGTGACTTTATATAACAGCAGTATGTGTTCACGGAGGTGACTTTATATAACAGCAGTATGTGTTCACGGAGGTGACTTTATATAACAGCAGTATGTGTTCACGGAGGTGACTTTATATAACAGCAGTATGTGTTCACGGAGGTGACTTTATATAACAGCAGTGTGTGTTCACGGAGGTGACTTTATATAACAGTAGTATGTGTTCACGGAGGTGACTTTATATAACAGCAGTATGTGTTCACAGTGACTTTATATAACAGCAGTATGTGTTCACGGAGGTGACTTTATATAACAGTAGTATGTGTTCACAGTGACTTTATATAACAGTAGTATGTGTTCACAGTGACTTTATATAACAGTAGTATGTGTTCACGGAGGTGACTTTATATAACAGCAGTATGTGTTCACGGAGGTGACTTTATATAACAGCAGTATGTGTTCACGGAGGTGACTTTATATAACAGTAGTATGTGTTCACGGTGACTTTATATAACAGTAGTATGTGTTCACGGAGGTGACTTTATATAACAGCAGTATGTGTTCACGGAGGTGACTTTATATAACAGTAGTATGTGTTCACAGTGACTTTATATAACAGCAGTATGTGTTCACGGAGGTGACTTTATATAACAGCAGTATGTGTTCACAGTGACTTTATATAACAGTAGTATGTGTTCACGGAGGTGACTTTATATAACAGCAGTATGTGTTCACAGTGACTTTATATAACAGTAGTATGTGTTCACAGTGACTTTATATAACAGTAGTATGTGTTCACGGAGGTGACTTTATATAACAGTAGTATGTGTTCACGGAGGTGCGCCATCGCTTCGGCGAACATGCTAGCTGCGCTACATGCTAGCGGCGCTAGTTTAGTCACTGGAGAATGACAACACGGGCTGTAGGAATGTTCACGCACACAGAGACACAGTTTTCTTAAGAGGAAAGGAAAGTGTCTAAGTTATTATTTGTTATCTGTGAATAAAGATGATTTTTTCAGTCAGCTAGGCCTATGTTCAACATAACTGTTGAATTCTAAATGTTTATTTTCATTTTTTTTTGCTAGATAAGCACTCTCTCTTTAGCTGAAAGCCCTCAAGATTACATTGGTTTATTTTTTATTCTATTGAATGCTTAACATCAAGTAAGTAAGTAAGTAATGTTTATTTATATACCGCCTTTCACAGACCAGAGTCACAAAGCGGTTTACAATTGTTATTTTTGGGCACTTGTATCTCACTCCACACAGAGATGGGAGCGGGGTCGCCGAACAGGAGGCGCATGCTAGAACTATTGTACAAACCTACGCAGACACGGGGAGAACATGCAAACTCCACTCAGAAAGGCCCTTGTCCGGCCGGGATTCGAACCCAGGACCTTCTTGCTGAGAGGCGAGAGTGCTAACCACTCAGCCACCGTGCCGCCTAAGTTATTTTCATCTGAAAGAAGAATAATAAGAAGAATTTTCTTCTGTTAGCTCGATGTGTTTTTAAGGCTACAAGGTTTTTTGCTACCTCTGACTAAGGCCCTGTCCACACGAAGTCAAGCTCAGGCCTAAACGCAGAAATACTTTATCAATCCAGTGTATTGTCCATACGAGGCCGGCGTTTTGGGGGGGTGTAAACGAACATTTTTGAAAGTAGGTCCCAGAGTGGAAAGATTACAAAACTCCGTATATGCCGCTCCGTGGTTACTGCCTCTCCGCAATGTATCTGAGACGCTTGCGTCATCGCCCCGCCTCTTGTTAAAGCACGCATGCGCCGCACTCAGAAAATAATGACAACAACAATGTAGCTTGTTGGTTTTGTAATCCAGTGCGACCCGAAGCAACAGTTCAACCTCATCGTCCGTCCATACTAATGTAGTACCAGCTCGCCCACTCGCCATGTTGTCTGTTTACAAAATTCTGCGCATGCCCAGTTCCCGTCACGGAAGTTTGGGCTTGATCCCGTCATTGCGTCACAGCGCCACCAACAGGTCTGGCATAGTTTCACAGCGTTTTCAGGCGTATTGACTACATTCATATGGACGCACACATTTACTGAGCTAACTCCGTGTTTACAGAAAAAGTTTTTGAAATTATAAGCGTTTTGTCTTTGTGTGGATATAGCCTAAGAATGTCTTATTTTTGAATTTTAAGAGCAATAAATATATTTTGTTAAGGAATTCATGTTTTTCATTCAGATATGTAAATCAACATGTATACTGTGATATTAGTCAATTAATGGGGACATTATTGAATTGAAAAAATTAATTGTTAGATTAATTGATGCATCAAAAAAATAATCGCTAGATTAATCTTTTTTTTTAAAATCGTTTATCCCAGCCCTAGCATATATATATTCTCAGTGGGAGCGGGTCCTGGCACAAAAGTGGCCAAAATGATGCTGACATGCTGCAGTACCACCCCGGGCCTGTGGGGGTGGACTCGGAATAAGAATTGGCCAATGCTAACATATAGCATCTTCTTGCCTCTGGAAAACGTCTTTACAGGATGGTCCAGTGTCTCTTGGCCCAAAGCAGCATTGACACACATGCAGCCACATGTGTGTCAATGCTGAGGGGGGTGTTCTGGACCAGTCTAGTTTAGTCGCTGTGGACTTTAGAAGTCACTCATTCAAATGAATGGAGCTGCTCAGGCTGACGCATGCGCAGATGCGTTTTTTCACAATTTTCTTGTGGGCGGGACCACTCGCGGCCATCTTGGATTGCTCCAGTGAAGCAAATTTTTTGGCCCATTAGTTAGAACGGCGGAGATAGGCGTGACTCTGTCCGTTAATATTTACAGTCTATGTATATTCTACACATCATCTCTAGTAAAGAGTAATTTTTTGAACCCCCTGGACACAATATGGCGGCCACCGCGGTGGTTGCCAGTGGGTCAGCACTAGATCATATACGGAATCGGGACGGAAGCAGAAGTAAATATAACAAATTACCTATTCATGCCTAAACTCAACCAACCATTCCCATAAAATAACCCCAACCCACCCTTAACCCTAACCTTAACCATCTTATTCAGACGCCTGAAACTTAACCAGTCGCCACTTAAAGATGCAGTCAGTGATTTTTTCTAGATGCATTTTTTTTAAATGCATCTGGGTTTTAAAGTATCAAGTTATCATGTGTTTTCAAAAAGTAAGGGAATTGACCAGATGCACAGCACCTTACTACACTTACAGCACCTTACAACACTTACAGCACCTTACAACACTTACAGCACCTTACTACACTTACAGCACCTTACTACACTTACAGCACCTTACTACACTTACAGCACCTTACAACACTTACAGCACCTTACTACACTTACAGCACCTTACTACACTTACAGCACCTTACTACACTTACAGCACCTTACTACACTTACAGCACCTTACTACACTTACAGCACCTTACTACACTTACAGCACCTTACTACACTTACAGCACCTTACAACACTTACAGCACCTTACTACACTTACAGCACCTTACAACACTTACAGCACCTTACTACACTTACAGCACCTTACTACACTTACAGCACCTTACAACACTTACAGCACCTTACTACACTTACAGCACCTTACTACACTTACAGCACCTTACTACACTTACAGCACCTTACAACACTTACAGCACCTTACAACACTTACAGCACCTTACTACACTTACAGCACCTTACTACACTTACAGCACCTTACTACACTTACAGCACCTTACTACACTTACAGCACCTTACTACACTTACAGCACCTTACTACACTTACAGCACCTTACTACACTTACAGCACCTTACTACACTTACAGCACCTTACTACACTTACAGCACCTTACAACACTTACAGCACCTTACTACACTTACAGCACCTTACTACACTTACAGCACCTTACAACACTTACAGCACCTTACTACACTTACAGCACCTTACTACACTTACAGCACCTTACTACACTTACAGCACCTTACTACACTTACAGCACCTTACAACACTTACAGCACCTTACTACACTTACAGCACCTTACTACACTTATAAGATTATAAGATAAAAAACACCCGATACAAGAATTTATTACCTCATAATTTATCATTTTTTGCAGCGTTCTTAACAATCAGAGAAATGTCACAAGATTGTAAGTATCTGTCAAAAGTTTAAATGTTTTCTTTTCTGTATTTTATTGCGTTTTTACCTTTTGTGTGGCCTTATCTATTGGGTTTCTTAAAAGACACCATGAAATAAAATGTATCATTATTATCATTCAAAGTATCAAGAATCAGATATTAGTCAATACTTATTTATTTAAGTAGGGACAGTATATTAATGAACAGATAAAAATACGTAAATATGTCAGATTTTAGACAGACTGATGTGAAACTTCATCTTCGTGATTTAACATCAAAATCACAAAACAAAATCAGAAACAAGACAACTACAGGAGAAAGAACAAAACAAGACAGAAGACTGGACAGAGGACAGGACAGAAGACTGGACAAAGGACAGAAGACTGGACAGAGGACAGGACAAAGGACAGGACCGAGGACAGGACCGAGGACAGGACAGAGGACAGAAGACTGGACAGAAGACTGGACAGAGGACAGGACAGAAGACAGGACAAAGGACAGGACAGAAGACAGGACAGAGGACAGGACAAAGGACAAGACAGGACAGAAGACTGGACAGAAGACTGGACAGAGGACAGGACAGAAGACTGGACAGAGGAGAGGACAGGACAGAGGACAGTACAGAAGACAGGACAAAGGACAGGACAGAAGACAGGACAAAGGACAGAAGACTGGACAGAGGACAGGACAGAAGACAGGACAGAGGACAGGACAGAAGACTGGACAGAGGACAAAGGACAGAGGAGAGGACAGGACAGAGGACAGTACAGAAGACAGGACAAAGGACAGTACAGAAGACAGGACAAAGGACAGAAGACTGGAAAGAAGACAGGACAGAGGACAGGACAGGGTAAGGCAGAAAGTGAGAGAGTGCGAAGGCGGTTTACTTCTACAAACCCAGCATTAGTCAATTCATTAATTGCTGAATTGATAAAAATCTAAAATTAATGTTATAATTCATGTATACAAATATATTTAATGTTGCTCTGACACAGGCCCGGTCCAGGCCCAGTCCAGGCCCAGTCCGGGACCAGTCCGGGACCAGTCCAGACTCACACAGACGCAGTGGAGTTGAATAAATCATCTATGATCTGAAAACACACAACATGAGGAAGAATGAAAAAACTGGAACCCAGAGGTCCTGAGGTTCTAACATGCGTGGAGCTGGAGTTGGCTGGATGATTATAAAGTCACTACTGCCCATCATAACGTCACTTTGCCATATACTTGTATATTGTATGTGGTAAATTGTAATCATTTTAATGTTTACACCTTAGAAGTGTTACTTTATCAGAATCAGAATCATTTTTATTGCTACGTAAGTAACAGGAGGTCACAGACTTGGAAATTGCTTTGGCTCAGTGCAACAGTCAGAAAGAGATAATAAAAATAAGAATACAAAACACACAAACAAATAAGAATACAAACAAACAAACACACTTCTAAAGAATAAATTTAAATTTAAAATAGAGTTACAGTTACTATTTACAATATACAAGTGCACATGGTGCACACAATGTAAGGTGACAGCAGTACAGTGAAGTAAAGTGACGTATGATGGGCAGTAAAGTGACTTTATAAAGGGCGGGGGGACAGGTTAAGAAGTGTTCAAGAGTCCAACAGCAGAGGGGAAGAAACTGTTCTTGTGGCGGGAGGTTCTAGTCCTGATGGACCGCAGCCTCCTGCCTGAGGGGAGTGGTTGGAATAGTCCATGTGCAGGTGAGAGGGGAGTGGTTGGAATAGTCCATGTGCAGATGAGAGGGGAGTGGTTGGAATAGTCCATGTGCAGGGTGAGAGGGGAGTGGATGGAATAGTCCATGTGCAGGTGAGAGGGGTCGGCTGTGATACGACCAGCCCGGCCTCGAGCTCGGGCGACGTACAGGTCCTGCAGCGATGGAAGGCTGCGGCCGATCACTTCCTCTGCAGAGCGCACAATGCGCTGTAGTCTCTGTTTGTCCCTGACTGTGGCTCCAGCGAACCACACGGTGATGGAGGAGGTGACGGAGGAGGTGATGGAGGAGGTGATATGGAGGTGATGGAGGAGGTGATGGAGGAGGTCATAGAGGAGGTGATGGAGGTGATGGAGGAGGTGATGATGGAGGTGATGGAGGAGGTGATGATGGAGGTGATGGAGGAGGTGATGGAGGGGGTGATGGAGGTGATGGAGGGGGTGATGGAGGTGATGGAGGAGGTGAGGATGGACTCGATGATGGCCGTGTAGAACTGCAGCTTGGCTTTCCTGAGCTGCCGCAGGAAGTACATCCTCTGCTGGGCCTTCTTGATGAGGGAGCTGATGGTCGGCTCCCACTTGAGGTCCTGGGTGATGGTGGTGCCCAGGAAACGGAAGGACTCCACAGAGGTGATGGGGGAGTCCATCACGGAGGGTGGGGGTGGGGGGACAGTGCTCTTCCTGAAGTCCACAATCATCTCCACTGTCTTCTGGGCGTTCAGCTCCAGGTTGTTACCACTGCACCAGGACACCAGCCGGTCCACCTCCCTCCTGTAGGCGGACTCATCGTTGTTGGAGATGAGTCCAATGAGGGTGGTGTCGTCCACGAACTTGATCAGCTTCACGGAGTCGTGGCTGGAGGTGCAGTGGTTGGTGTACAGGGAGAAGAGCAGGGGAGAAAGAACACAGCCCTGTGGGGCTCCTGTATTTATAATCCGAGACATTCTTCCCCAGACGCACTCGCTGCTTCCTGTCCGTCAGGAAGTCAGTGATCCACCTGCAGGTGGAATCGGGCACGTTGAGCTGGGAGAGCTTGTCCTGGAGCAGGGATGGCAGGATTGTGTTGAAGGCAGAGCTGAAGTCCACGAACAGGACCCTGGCGTAGGTCCCCGGGGAGTCCAGGTGCTGTAGGATGTGGTGGAGGGCCAGGTTAATGGCGTCGTCTACAGATCTGTTGGCTCTGTAGGCGAACTGCAGGGGGTCCAGGAGGGGGGAGGTGAAGGACTTGAGATGGGAGAGAACCAGGCGTTCAAATGACTTCATGACGACAGACGTAAGTGCTACAGGTCTGTAGTCATTGAGTCCTGTGATCCTGGGCTTCTTCGGGACGGGGACAATGATGGAGGATTTGAAGAAGGCCGGTTTGTAGTTGGTGATCTCCCGTAGGCCCCTCCAGACAGAAGCAGTATCGTTGTTACCAAACTGCTCCTGTAGTCGTTCTCTGTGCCGGGACTTGGCTGCTTTCAGTTCTTTCCTGAACTGATATTTAGCTGCTTTGTAGCCGCTGCGGTCCCCCTCCCTGAAAGCAGACTCCTTTGCTTTCCTGAGCTGCCGGAGTTTAGCAGTGAACCAGGGTTTGTCGTTGTTATAGATGACCCTGGTCCTTGTTGGAATGATGCTATCCTCACAGAAGTGAATGTATGACGTCACAGTGTCCGTGTATTCATCCAAACTATCTGTGGCAGCTCTGAAAAGGTCCCAGTCTGTAGATTCCATGCATGCAGCTCTTCCACAGCTTCATCAGACCACACTTTGGAGCTCCTCACTGCAGGTTTCGAGAGCTTTAGTCTCTGTCTGTAAGCAGGAACCAGATGTATCATGGAGTGATCTGAGAAGCCGAGGGCTGGCTTGGGAACAGCGCGAAAAGCTCCGCGCACAGTGGTGTAACAGTGATCCAGAGTGTTCTCCTCTCTGGTCGGGCATTTGATAAACTGTCTGTATTTGGGTAATTCCTGGCTCAAGTTTCCCTTATTAAAATCCCCCAGGATAATAATCAGAGAGTCCGGGTATAAACGTTCCATACACAGTACTTGCTCTGCGTCCGCGCATGGCGGTATGTAAACAGAGGCAAGAATGAATGAAACAATTTCGCGCGGGGAGTAAAATGGTTTACAATGAATGAAAAGATATTCCAGAGCAGGAGAGCAGTGCTTGGAGATCACTGTCACATCGTTACACCAGTTTGTATTGACGTAGAAACACAGCCCACCGCCTCTGCTCTTCCCTGAGAGCGCACAATGGCGATCCGTGTGGAACAGCCCAAAGCCCTGCAGCTCCAGAGCGCAGTCCGGGATCCACTCATTTAGCCAGGTCTCAGTGAAGCAGAGGACACAGAGGACACCAGGTCTCAGTGAAGCAGAGGACACAGAGGACACCAGGTCTCAGTGAAGCAGAGGACACAGAGGACACCAGGTCTCAGTGAAGCAGAGGACACAGAGGACACCAGGTCTCAGTGAAGCAGAGGACACAGAGGACACCAGGTCTCAGTGAAGCAGAGGACACAGAGGACACCAGGTCTCAGTGAAGCAGAGGACACAGAGGACACCAGGTCTCAGTGAAGCAGAGGACACAGAGGACACCAGGTCTCAGTGAAGCAGAGGACACAGGATGAAGTCCTTGTTTCTTCTCATGAGCAGGCTGAGTTCGTCTTATTGCCCAGTGAGCGTACGTTGGACAGAAAAATGCCGGGGAGAGGCTCCTCTCCTCCTCAGACGCACGAGCCTCCGCGCTTTCCCCTTTTACGGGACCACACTTTTTTGGCTAGAACATGAACTAAATCAGCCGCAGATGCCAAGAAAACAGGCAATAGGTCCATGGGAACGGTGGGTCGGATGTTCAAAACTGCAGGAGGAGCACGGTTACTCTACTCTTTAAACTCTCTTCTTTGACTGCTGCACCAAGAGCCAAAGCCATTTATTCTTTAGTCTGTGACTTCCTATTACTTACATGGCAATAAAAATGGTTCTGATTCTGACACTATAGTAAGTAAGTAAGTAATGTTTATTTGCAGTGCCTTGCGAAAGTATTCGGCCCCCTTGAACCTTTCAACATTTCGCCACATTTCAGGCTTCAAACATAAAGATATAAAAAATATTTTTTTTGTCAAGAATCAACAACAAGTGGGACACAATCGTGAAGTGGAATGAAATTTGTTGGATAATTTAAACTTTTTTGACAAATAAAAAACTGAAAAGTGGGGCGTGCAATATTATTGGGCCCCTTTACTTTCAGTGCAGCAAACTCAGTCCAGAAGTTCAGTGAGGATCTTTGAATGATCCAATGTTGTCCTAAATGACTGATGATGATAAATAGAATGCACCTGTGTGTAATCAAGTCTCCGTATAAATGCACCTGCTCTTTGATAGTCTCAGGGTTCTGTTTAAAGCACAGAGAGAACCATGAAGACAAAGGAACACACCAGGCAGGTCCGAGATACTGTTGTGGACAAGTTTAAAGTAGTACTAGAATTTAATATGCTTCTATCCAGAATATATCACTACAATATGTGTTTATAATATTTCGGGTGTTCATTTTGACATGTTCAGATGGATTATGTTAAAAAAACTGCTTTGAAGTGGCACCTTTTCACTTCCGCATAAAAACGCTAGGGGGCGCCAAAATGGCGGCGATGACGTAGGAGAAGGACCTCTCACAGCAGCAGCAGCAGTCTGGGCTGAATCTGTAGGAGGTTTCACTGTCATCTGAACAAGGTATAAACATATTTACATCAGTTTGTACATAATAGTGTGCACCTCTTTTAACCTTTTAGCCTTATTTGTGAGATTCAAGCTAATTAGTGTTGGGCAAGTTAGCTAACTCTACTTGATATCATAAAACATGCTAACAAGGCTAATATTCGTTTTTACTTTATGCCAGTCTCACTGTGGTTGCCTTAGATTTATTTACCATAATGTACATTGTAATATCCATAAATGCTAACACCTATTAACAGTATAATTAGCATTTTTATCAATGATTGCATCACATGTAGTCTGTTTTCAACTTCTGCAGCTTTTTGTTCATAAAAGTAAAATATTTATTTAATTCAAGTTATTTTGATTACCATTCTGACATGTTGACACAGGATGCACCAGAGCCTTGAGGAGCCATAGAATGAAAAAGAAAAAAAATCAAATGACATTGATAGAAGTCATTGGCAGTGAATGAGTTAAAGAGTCGTTCAGTTGTAGCACAGTGAAACAGAACTGTGTCAGAGAAGAGGCCTGTCTCTCATTTTCAGGAAGACTGCCCCAGATTTCAGCATGGATCTGAAACACTGCCTCCCCATGTCTCAATGAAAACACTTTAAACAGTCGTGATAACACTTAAATCTACTATTCATGAATCAATCCCTCGCGTCTCGCTGGTCCTGGCTCCCTCTGGTGGCCACTGCGTGAACTTCACTGTTAAAGAATGATGAAAAACAACAAAGTTTATAAAGTAAAGTCTTTATTGTAAATAGTTAACATTTGGTGATTGCTGAAAATGAAAAGCTTGAACGATGAACGATCTTTGTACATAAACACATCCCACAAATTAAATAAATACATTATTGCTAATTAAATAAAAGTGATCCATACGATAGAAACAAAGTTGATTCAGAATTAGTCTCATCGAACATCGGAAAGAACGTCTTCAAAATCAACAGTAATTATGAAATAAATGGGTTGGAAAGTTAAAGGAGCAGTGTGTAAACGTGTGGCCAAAAGTGGTACTGCAGCCTCTCCCACTCTCCCTGACTCAGGTTGCCAGATATGCAGACGAATCCAGCAGGGACCATAACAGCTGAATAGACAAGAGTTTTGTCAACAACAAATCTATAACCAACACCTTTTTCACAAAGATAGAAATCCTGGTTTTATTCCTTGTTTTGTTGTTAATGGTTTCATAACGAGACCTTTTTTAGTTCTGCGCCACATGGTACTTTACCAGTGAGATTAACTCCACATGGTACTTTACCAGTGAGATTAGCTCCACATGGTACTTTACCAGTGAGATTAGCTCCACATGGTACTTTACCAGTGAGATTAGCTCCACATGGTACTTTACCAGTGAGATTAGCTCCACATGGTACTTTACCAGTGAGATTAGCTCCACATGGTACTTTACCAGTGAGATTAACTCCACATGGTACTTTACCAGTGAGATTAGCTCCACATGGTACTTTACCAGTGAGATTAGCTCCACATGGTACTTTACCAGTGAGATTAGCTCCACGCGGTGAGTTCTGGCGCCCGGATCACAGACTTTCTGATTGGTGAAACGGTGGAGGGCGGGACATCGAAATGAAAACAATAACAAGATTTAGGGACTGGAAAAGTAATTTAGAAACTCAAATATCTCTGAACGACTGTTATCAGTTAAAGAAGGATTGGAAAAAAGGCCACTGAGAGAAATGTTCCTAGTTTTTCAACAAAGCGTCAGAAAAAAACAGCTGAAATCGGTTCAATGATAAAAGTCTTCAACCTCATTTTTAAAGGGGAGGTATCGAGGGAGGTCAAACGATGCAAAACATGGGTGTGACAGTTTGTTTAATGTACCAGCTTTGACATACGAGAAAAACACTGAGTCCAAAAATATGTCTCATTTTTAAAGGTTAAAATATGTGTTAGTTTGTTAGTCTGCACATCGGTGGGCGGGACTTCCTGTGTTTGTTAGTTTGTCGATAATACATATATATTTATTAAAAAAAACAGTAAACAGTTGGTCTCCTCAATGCAGTGTTTTCATATCATGTATTTAAGTCCATTTACAAAGCAGCAAAAACAACAGCAGAGGATCATGGGAGTTGTAGTCCATGTGCAAAGATGGGCTGATTATTACTTTACAATAGTTAGTTTTAAAGGGTTTCATAAATATACTATAGCGTAGAATATAGCGTTACATTTATTTTCCTTACTGCATAGAAGTACATTTTTGCCAACTCGTCGCCAGCGCTAATTCCTGTAGAAAACAGTGATGTAAGAGACAGACAAAGCTAGCTAAACACCGGAAATCACAACAAAGGAAGGTCTCAATCATCTGTACTTCAGTTAGCATCATCTGTACTTCAGTTAGCATCATCTGTACTTCAGTTAGCATCATCTGTACTTCAGTTAGCATCATCTGTACTTCAGTTAGCATCATCTGTACTTCAGTTAGCATCCTCTGTACTTCAGTTAGCATCATCTGTACTTCAGTTAGCATCATCTGTACTTCAGTTAGCATCATCTGTACTTCAGTTAGCATCATCTGTACTTCAGTTAGCATCATCTGTACTTCAGTTAGCATCATCTGTACTTCAGTTAGCATCATCTGTTCTTCAGTTAGCATCATCTGTACTTCAGTTAGCATCATCTGTACTTCAGTTAGCATCATCTGTACTTCAGTTAGCATCATCTGTACTTCAGTTAGCATCATCTGTACTTCAGTTAGCATCATCTGTACTTCAGTTAGCATCCTCTGTACTTCAGTTAGCATCATCTGTACTTCAGTTAGCATCATCTGTTCTTCAGTTAGCATCATCTGTACTTCAGTTAGCATCCTCTGTACTTCAGTTAGCATCATCTGTACTTCAGTTAGCATCATCTGTACTTCAGTTAGCATCATCTGTACTTCAGTTAGCATCATCTGTACTTCAGTTAGCATCATCTGTACTTCAGTTAGCATCATCTGTACTTCAGTTAGCATCATCTGTACTTCAGTTAGCATCATCTGTACTTCAGTTAGCATCATCTGTACTTCAGTTAGCATCATCTGTACTTCAGTTAGCATCATCTGTACTTCAGTTAGCATCATCTGTAGTTCAGTTAGCATCATCTGTGCTTCAGTTAGCATCATCTGTACTTCAGTTAGCATCATCTGTACTTCAGTTAGCATCCTCTGTACTTCAGTTAGCATCCTCTGTACTTCAGTTAGCATCATCTGTACTTCAGTTAGCATCATCTGTACTTCAGTTAGCATCATCTGTACTTCAGTTAGCATCATCTGTACTTCAGTTAGCATCCTCTGTACTTCAGTTAGCATCATCTGTACTTCAGTTAGCATCATCTGTGCTTCAGTTAGCATCATCTGTACTTCAGTTAGCATCATCTGTACTTCAGTTAGCATCCTCTGTACTTCAGTTAGCATCCTCTGTACTTCAGTTAGCATCATCTGTGCTTCAGTTAGCATCATCTGTACTTCAGTTAGCATCATCTGTACTTCAGTTAGCATCCTCTGTACTTCAGTTAGCATCATCTGTACTTCAGTTAGCATCCTCTGTACTTCAGTTAGCATCCTCTGTACTTCAGTTAGCATCCTCTGTACTTCAGTTAGCATCCTCTGTACTTCAGTTAGCATCAGTTAGCATCATCTGTACTTCAGTTAGCATCATCTGTACTTCAGTTAGCATCATCTGCACTTCAGTTAGCATCAGTTAGCATCATCTGTGCTTCAGTTAGCATCATCTGTACTTCAGTTAGCATCAGTTAGCATCATCTGTACTTCAGTTAGCATCATCTGTACTTCAGTTAGCATCACAACTGAAGTACAGATGATGAACTGAAGCTAACTGATGTCCAGATGATGCTAACTGAAGCACAGATGATGCTAACTGAAGCACAGATGATGCTAACTGATGCTAACTGAAGTGCAGATGATGCTAACTGATGCTTACTGACGTCAAGATGATGCTAACTGAAGTACAGATGATGCTAACTGATGTCCAGATGATGCTAACTGAAGTACAGATGATGCTAACTGAAGTACAGATGATGCTAACTGATGCTAACTGAAGTACAGATTATGCTAACTGATGCTAACTGAAGTACAGATGATGCTAACTGAAGTACAGATGATGCTATCTGATGCTAACTGAAGTACAGATGATGCTATCTGATGCTAACTGAAGTACAGATGATGCTAACTGAAGTACAGATGATGCTAACTGATGCTAACTGAAGTACAGATGATGCTAACTGAAGTACAGATGATGCTATCTGATGCTAACTGAAGTACAGATGATGCTATCTGATGCTAACTGAAGTACAGATGATGCTAACTGATGCTAACTGATGTCCAGATGATGCTAACTGACGTCCAGATGATTGAGACCTTCCTTTGTTTTGAATAATCTCTGTACGACTGAAATCTTACACAAACTTAACCAGAATCACAAAAAGACAGAAAAGCAAATCAAAGTTAAAGAAATAAAGCTTAAAGAGGTGCACTTGGTTTAAAGTTTAAGGCTGAACAAAATCTCGCTTATAAAGTCTGTAGGCCACTAGTCTCCCCTTTAAAAACATCCTATTCCCATCAACACTGACATTAGTTTTAGATCCTTTCCTTTTTATTTACCGTATTTTTCGGAGTTTAAGCTGCACCAGCCAAGAATGTATAAAAAGAACAAAAAAAAACTTAAATCACATTTTTATACAGTTTGTGGGTTTCAATGACTAAAAACACATTTTCTAATACAAATACAACACGGAAAAATTGAAAATTATCCCGTCGGCGTTGCTTACGGTAAATAAAATACAAAATTTAGAATAAAAAATGGATTAATGTCACACAAAATTCGCACCCCCATGACAAAAACTTTGACTTAAAATCCGAAAAATACTGTAAATAGACTAAAGAAATTGCACCAAGTGAAAATTAGGCGTAAAATTAAGGCAGAATGAGTTTGGCTTCGCTACACACGGCTCGGTGCGTTTGGATTCAAAGCAGTCAAACTGAACCGTTTTAAAGGTTTGTGTTTACAGCAGACGAGCGAGAGTAAATAAAACAGTCCAGAGCTTTGGTAAATGCATAGTTCCTGAATCTCTGCGGGACAGGGCCCTTTAATCACAGCAGGATCTGAGGATTATGGACTGGATTAGAACGGTTTGAACGGAACAAAAACACACTCAGTTAAAGCAGGGGCGTCGAACTCATGTTGGTCGGGGCCGAAACAACACAAGAGATTTCCTTTTTTTACAATAGTTTTTAACAATATGAAGGTTTTACATGACTTTAATGTGACACAGGTTTCATTGTTATTTTCTGGTTTATATTGAACCAAAACTGGATCAAATATAAAGTTAAACACATTTGATATTGAACTATTAAACTTCTAATGATGTGTTTTTGGGTTAAAATGTTAGAATACGTTAGATTTGGTTGTTTTCCTGAGAACATAGATGATTATAACCTGCCTCGGTTAATAATATATAATAATAAAAATAATAAACGCAATTTTAGAGGCTGCTAAAAATGGTCTTGCGGGCCGGATCTGGCCCCCGAGCCTCGACTTTGACACCCATGCGTTAAAGGGACAGTATGTTTTAAAATGCTAATTCTGGCATCGTTTTGAAGCCAAAAGTTGGATTGTAATTATTTTTTTCACCAGTGCAAAAAAAAAAGTGTAGTTTGTGAAAAAAATGAAAAAAAGCCCAGACCAGCTACATTTCAGCGAACAAACGAGCTAACCCATGAGAGCCGATGCTACCGCCGTCATGTCCAGTGTTTTTCCAACTAACTTTAAACTTTTGTTCAGAAAAGGTAAAACACACTTTAAAAACATTCATTTAAAAAGTAAAACATTAACGTTCCTTTAAACATCTGAGGAAGTCCCAGTTTGATTCCGGTGAAAACTTTGGCTTGAACACACCGCAACAAAACATATTGAGACGAGGTGCAGGAATTACAAATACACATTCTCAGGTGAATATATATCTGTTTTTAACCTTGTACAGTCATGAAAATACCCTAAATTAAAGTTGAAAATGATCCCAGGGCTGGTCACGTTGGGAAAAATCATCAAAATTGAGGTAAAAACTATTTATTAGGGTGTTTTTGAATCACTGTGGCAGAAAGCTAGCCTGGTTCTAGCCGACATTTAGCTCCGCCTCCTTAAAACTTGCTGCTGAAATGTTATGTGGGCGGGGCTAAAGGTCGGCTGGAGCTAAGCTAGCAGATAGCACAAGGGTTAAGGAGAAAATATAGCTTTTCCACAGTCAAAGAAAATGTATTTGTAATTCTGCCTCTGAACCTCATCTGAACATTACTTTGTATCGAGACTTTTGAACAACAAAAACTAAAAATATTAATTAGAACTCGCCAAAAACTGCTGCAATGACGCCCTGAAAAGCAAAGTCAACATGTTGTAACCATGTAGTAAGAACTGATAACCACCTGTCGTCCCAAACCAGTTCATTTGGCTCCGGTCCCATGGGCTTCGAACCCAGAGAGAGAGAGAGAGAGTCCTACGGCAGGAAAGGCTCGTCCTCCTCCTCTTCATCTGCGCTGGGACCAGGGTCGCTCAGGCACCTGGTGAATTTCTGCTGGTCCCGGTCGGGGTCCTCGGGCCGCTTGGAGGAGGGCGGTCTCATGACGAGACCTTGGTCTTCGTCGGACCTGGTCTGGTTCCTCTTCAGCTCGTCTGTGAGGTCCACGGAGTCCGGAGACTGAGGAGAGGCCAGGTCCACGTGGATGGTGGGAACGTCATCTCCCACGGACTTACTGTAGGCCTGCGGGTCTGAGGGGGGGAGGGGGAGAGAGGGAGGGGGAGGGGGAGGGAGAGGGGGAGAGAGGGGGAGAGAGGGAGGGGGGGGGGGAGAGGGAGGGGGGGGGGGGGGGGGGGGGGGGGAGAGGGAGGGGGGGGGGGGGGGGGGAGAGAGGGAGGGGGGGGGGGGGGGGAGGGGGGGAGGGAGAGAGGGAGAGGGGGAGAGAAGGAGGGGGAGAGGGGGAGGGGGGGGGGGGAGAGAGGGAGAGAGGGGAGGGAGAGAGAGAGAGCGAGGGAGAGAGAGGGGAGAGAGGGAGAGAGGGGGAGAGAGGGAGGGAGGGGGAGAGAGGGAGGGAGGGGGAGGGGGAGGGGGAGAGAGGGGGAGGGGGAGAGAGGGAGAGAGGGA
The DNA here is from genome assembly GCA_964034765.1 of Knipowitschia caucasica. Lineage (NCBI taxonomy): Eukaryota > Metazoa > Chordata > Actinopteri > Gobiiformes > Gobiidae > Knipowitschia > Knipowitschia caucasica. The sequence goes on along the minus strand of OZ035829.1, from coordinate 2,044,280 downwards.
GGGAGAGAGAGAGAGCGAGGGAGAGAGGGGGGAGAGAGGGAGAGAGGGGGAGAGAGAGGGAGGGAGGGGGAGGAGAGAGGGAGAGGGGGAGAGAGGGAGGGAGGGGGAGGGGGGGGGAGGAGGGAGGGGGGGGGGGAGAGAGGGAGGGAGGGGGGGGAGAGAGGGAGGGGGGGGGGGAGAGGGGGGGGGGGGAGAGGGAGGGGGGGGGGGGGGGGAGAGGGAGGGGGGAGGGAGAGAGAGAGAGCGAGGGAGAGAGGGGGAGAGAGGGGGAGAGAGGGAGGGAGAGGGGGAGGGAGGGAGGGGGAGAGGGGGGAGAGAGGGAGGGGGGGGGAGAGGGAGGGGGGGGGAGAGGGAGGGGGGAGGGGAGAGAGGGGGGAGGGGAGGGAGAGAGGGAGGGGGGGAGAGAGAGGGGGGAGGGAGTGAGAGAGGGGGGAGGGGGGGGGGAGGGAGAGAGGGGGGAGGGAGGGAGAGAGCGAGGGAGAGAGGGAGGGGGAGAGAGGGGGGGGGGAGGGGGGGGAGGGGGGAGAGAGGGGGGAGGGGGGGGAGGGGGGAGAGAGGGGGGAGAGGGGGGGGAGGGAGGGAGAGAGAGGGGGGAGGGAGGGAGAGAGGGGGAGGGAGGGAGGAGAGCGAGGGAGGGGGACATGGGTTAGATTAAGGCTCAGAACACAGTATGAGAGTCCAGGATGAAACAGATCTTGTATATTTTGTTGTCATTAATCGCTGCACACAGTATTTAATCCGCCATCAAGTGTCAGTGTCACTTTAAAAGATGAGAGAGGCTTGTTATTTTCACCTAAATTATGAGACAAAATGAGAAAAAAAAAATCATTTTTGTTGATAAATTGCTAGAGGGTCTAAGGACGGATTCACGGATCGAACCAAGAAGAGAGAGTGTAAATCCACCAGAGGAATGATTATATTTTCTATTTTGTTTGTTTTGTTATGATGTGTTTCTGCTGCTACTGGACACCTGCATTTCTCCGACAGGGATCAATAAAATATCTATCAATCAAAGGTTACATTTGTAACCACGGTTCTATGAATCCCGGATGACTGGTGCATAGCGCGAAGGGAACATGCACTGCTCTCTGGCAGACAGGGACTGGCCTCCTGCTGGGACTCTGAGGAGCACAGGGACCGGTCTCCTGCTGGGACTCTGAGGAGCACAGGGACTGGACTCCTGCTGGGACTCTGAGGAGCACGGGACTGGTCTCCTGCTGGGACTCGGAGGAGCACAGGGACTGGCCTCCTGCTGGGACTCTGAGGAGCACAGGGACCGGTCTCCTGCTGGGACTCTGAGGAGCACAGGGACTGGACTCCTGCTGGGACTCTGAGGAGCACAGGGACTGGACTCTTGCTGGGACTCTGAGGAGCACAGGGACCGGTCTCCTGCTGGGACTCTGAGGAGCACAGGGACTGGCCTCACACACCGCAACAGACTGATAATCCTTCTGAGAAACGATAATCCTGAACGTGCTAGTTTACTTCAGGACGTAGCATGCATGTTAGTGGTTCTTGGAGGTTACCCATGATGCACCTGCTCTGCACCAGCACCTACCTGCCCCCACACAACACTGTTAACACGAGAACTCCCAGAGCAGTCCATTTGACTGCTTTAGTTTTTATTAATACATGGTCCAGTCCGGTCTCCGGTCCGGTCTCCGGTCCTGAGCTGAGTCCTAGTTACCATAGCAACCCAATGTTTACAGCAGTTAGCATAGTTAGCATAGTAGCCTCTAACAACTGTTTTTTGTATATTTTAAGTTATATTTACCAGTTTTAGCTCTTACTCAAATGTAAAAACTTTATAAATTGCAAATAATTCAATAAAAGTAAAAAAACTAATAAAATAGTTTAACATAATAGAACTTTTTGTGATTTTTTTCAGAATGCCACTGATTTGACGCTCTGGGAGTCGGCGTTCCAGAACTGATGGATCGTCGTGTTGAAGAGGAAGTGATGAGACTGAAAGAATCTCAGTGTTTATAATGAGAGACAATGAGAGATTAAAGCTGGGGTGTGTAAATACGGAGCGGTACCTGAGCCCAGTCTGGCTCTGCACATGGTCGGGGAGTCCGGGGGCGGGGCCGGCACCGTCAGGTAGTTATTCATCTCCTTTATCTGCACAAACAGCAGAAACACCACATTTACCAAAGTCTGAATAAAACACATTTAGAGTTGTCAGAGTTTGGTCCGACCTTTATCTCCATCACCTTCTTTTTCCTCAGGATGATGCCGTCTTCGAACGGGTCGGCCACAAGTGTGTGTCTGTTGTACGAGTGCAGCTGCAACACAAAACCAATTTTACTTTTGTTATTCTGCCATTTTGCTTTTATCTTTAGAATGTTCTGGAAACGGCTGCAGGTCCTGATGTCTCTGAAACTGTTGGTTTTGGCTTTATACATTTCATTTGTCTTGCTTTTTTCTGCAGTTCAGTGTTCATGGTTTTACACTGGTCCAGACCAGAGCAGAGAGGATTCATGGTTTTACACTGGTCCAGACCAGAGCAGAGAGGATTCATGGTTTTACACTGGTCCAGACCAGAGCAGAGAGGATTCATGGTTTTACACTGGTCCAGACCAGAGCAGAGAGGATTCATGGTTTTACACTGGTCCAGACCAGAGCAGAGAGGATTCATGGTTTTACACTGGTCCAGACCAGAGCAGAGAGGATTCATGGTTTTACACTGGTCCAGACCAGAGCAGAGAGGATTCATGGTTTTACACTGGTCCAGACCAGAGCAGAGAGGATTCATGGTTTTACACTGGTCCAGACCAGAGCAGAGAGGATTCATGGTTTTACACTGGTCCAGACCAGAGCAGAGAGGATTCATGGTTGCTGATTATTAACATTTTTAACTTTTTAGAATTACATTTTATTTGTTATCTTTGCTGCTACGGGACACCTGGTTTTCTCCCACAGGGGATCAATAAAGTATCTATCTATTTACATAAACTAAAGGAGTAGAGCCGCTGCTTCTCAACGTCGAGAGGAACCAGTGGAGGAGGCTCGGGATCTGCTCCGGAGGCCTCCTGGACGTCTGCTCTGGGCCCGTCCCACCGAGAGGAGACCAGGGGAAGACCCAGGACACAGAGGGACTGGGTCTTCCCCTGGTCTCTCGCTGTGTCCTGGGAACCCCTCAGGGTCCGGCCTGGATAGAGAAGTCTGGGCGTCTGCTTAGACTGCGGCCCCCGTATATCCATGGGTGTGAGTAATAAGTCACACATTGATTATTAGTTTCACATTAGAATTTGAAATACAGAAGTAAATGGTTTCGAACACTCGGCCGCTGTGTGGGGGAGGGGGATATTGATTCTCACTTCTTTAGAGAAAACAAACAATTATATTCAGACCAATACACAGTTCTTTGACGTTGTTATTAGTATGGCACAAATGCTGTGAAATAACCTGATGTATTTACTCTGAACATTATGGTGCTGAGGGGGGGGGCTTCACTGGGGGGGGGCTACACTGTATCGTTTCTGTATAGTTTTGTTATGTTTGTGTGTATGTTGTTTTGATGTTATCCATGTTTATTTGTTGTTTATCAAACCAGACGCTTCCTTTCAGGGGCTTTAGAGACACAATTTCATATCTTTTCATACTTTCATATCTCCATATTCTAACAGAGTCATGAACCAAACCCTGCTTCACACAGACAGATCCTAAAGATTAAAACGTTAGAGCCCTGCACTTGAGCCCGATGGGCCCGACAGCCCTAGGCACAACAGCCCTAGGCACGAAGGACCCGACAGCCCTAGGCCCGACAGCCCTAGGCACAACAGCCCTAGGCACGAAGGACCCGACAGCCCTAGGCCCGACAGCCCTAGGCACAACAGCCCTAGGCACAACAGCCCTAGGCACAAAGGACCCGACAGCCCTAGGCCCGACAGCCCTAGGCACGAAGGACCCGACAGCCCTAGGCCCGACAGCCCTAGGCACGAAGGACCCGACAGCCCTAGGCCCGACAGCCCTAGGCACGAAGGACCCGACAACCCTAGGCACGAAGGACCCGACAGCCCTAGGCCCGACAGCCCTAGGCCTGAGGACCGGGATTTGGGCCGATGACCCTATAATGACCTTGGGCCGGGCTCGGGCACTTTTATTTATTTATTTTCAGAGCGACAGATTACATTTACGAACACACTGAATATAGCGTTCTATCATCTGTGTATCATACAGCTGTGTGTCGTACAGCTGTGTGTCATACAGCTGTGTGTCATACAGCTGTGTGTCGTACAGCTGTGTGTCATACAGCTGTGTGTCATACAGCTGTGTGTCGTACAGCTGTGTGTCGTACAGCTGTGTGTCATACATCTGTGTGTCGTACAGCTATGTGTCGTACAGCTGTGTATCATACAGCTGTGTATCATACAGCTGTGTGTCGTACAGCTGTGTGTCGTACAGCTGTGTGTCGTACAGCTGTGTGTCGTACAGCTGTGTGTCGTAATAATAATAATAATAATGCATTTTATTTCTTAGGCGCCTTTCAAGACACTCAAGGTCGCCTCACAACAACAAGTAAATTAACATCAACAATTAAAAACAGTTAAAATACAATGTTAAAACAGCATGAATAAAACATACAGTTGTGGTCACAGTGAGTAGGCTTGTCTAAACAGATGAGTTTTGAGGATGGATTTGAAGTGTGGGAGTGAGTCGGTGTTACGGAGGTCAGGAGGGAGAGTGTTCCAGAGCTGGGGAGCAGAGCGACTGAAGGCTCTACTCCCCATGGTGACGAGATGGGCGGGAGGGGGAGCAGTGAGCCGGAGAGAGGGAGGAGGAGCGGAGAGAGCGGGCAGGTGTGGAGACATGGAGGAGGTCAGTCAGGTATGGAGGAGCGAGCTTGTGGATTGCTTTGAATGTGAGGAGCAGGATTTTGTATTGGATGCGGTGGGTGATGGGGAGCCAGTGGAGCTGTTGAAGGACAGGAGTGATGTGGTTTATGGAGGGGGTGTGTGTGATGATGCGGGCGGCTGCATTTTGGACCAGTTGGAGTTTATGTAGAGTTTTTTGAGGGAGACCAAACAGCAGGGAATTACAGTAGTCGAGACGAGAGGTGACGAGGCTGTGTACAAGTATGGCAGTGGTGTGAGGGGAAAGAGAAGGGCGGAGCCGGCGGATATTTCTGAGGTGGAAGTAGGCGATGCGGGTGATGCTATTGATGTGTGCGGTGAAGGAGAGGGTGCTATCGAGGGTGACACCCAGACTCTTTACCTGAGGGGAGGGGGAAATGGAGGAGCCGTCAATGGGAATGGAGAAATTGCTGATTTTATTTAGGGTGGATTTGGTGCCAATGAGGAGGAGTTCAGTTTTATTGCTGTTGAGTTTGAGAAAGTTTGAAGTGAACCAGGACTTTATTTCATGGAGGCAGTTGGTGAGAGAGGACGGTGGGAGTGTGGAATTTGGTTTACTGGAGATGTAGAGCTGGGTGTCATCCGCGTAGCAGTGAAAGTGAATGTGGTGTTTTCTGAAGATGTAACCAAGAGGGAGAAGATAGATTAGGAACAGGATGGGGCCGAGGACAGAACCCTGGGGAACCCCTGAAGTGACTGGGAAGGGACGGGAAGTAAAAGATTTGAGCTGGATGAACTGGGTGCGGTCAGAAAGGTAGGAGCAGAACCAGGAGAGGGGAGTGTTTGTGATGCCAATGGAGGAGAGTCTGTCCAGAAGGATGGGGTGGGAGATAGTGTCAAAGGCTGCGCTGAGATCAAGCAGGAGGAGGATGGAGAGTGAACCGGAGTCAGCAGAGAGGAGAAGGTCGTTGGTGATTTTCAGGAGGGCAGTTTCAGTACTATGGAGGGAACGGAAGCCAGATTGAAATTGTTCATATAGGTTATTGGAGGAGAGGTGGGCGTGGAGTTGGGCAGCAACAGTTTTTTCAAGTAGTTTGGAGATGAAGGGAAGGTTTGAAATGGGGCGGAAGTTATTGAGGTCAGAAGGATCAGAGCCAGGTTTCTTGAGAATGGGAGTGACAGCCGCAGTTTTAAGAGGAGAGGGTACAGTACCAGTGGTTAGGGAGGCTTGAATTATGTTAGTTATGAGAGGGGAAATTGCAGGAGTGGAGGCTTTGTGTGTGCAGCTGTGTGTCATACAGCTGTGTGTCGTACAGCTGTGTGTCATACAGCTGTGTGTCGTACAGCTGTGTGTCGTACAGCTGTGTGTCGTACAGCTGTGTGTCGTACAGCTGTGTGTCATACAGCTGTGTGTCGTACAGCTGTGTGTCGTACAGCTGTGTGTCGTACAGCTGTGTGTCGTACAGCTGTGTGTCGTACAGCTGTGTGTCGTACAGCTGTGTATCATACAGCTGTGTGTCGTACAGCTGTGTGTCGTACAGCTGTGTGTCGTACAGCTGTGTGTCGTACAGCTGTGTGTCGTACAGCTGTGTGTCGTACAGCTGTGTATCATACAGCTGTGTGTCGTACAGCTGTGTGTCGTACAGCTGTGTATCGTACAGCTGTGTATCATACAGTTGTGTGTCATGCAGCTGTGTGTCGTACAGCTATGTATCATACAGCTGTGTGTCGTGCAGCTGTGTGTCGTACAGCTGTGTGTCGTACAGCTGTGTATCATACAGCTGCGGTCGTTCACTCCGTACACAGAACTCAACACATCACTCCCATGTATATGTATGTGTTCATATCACCACCCCCTTGGGCCAGGGCCGGGCTCAGGCCCAGAGAAGAGGCCGGTGCAGGGCTCTATAAAGCGTCTCTGGGTCTCACCCTCTGTCGTGTTCTCTGGAGGTTGCTCCTCAGAATGTTCCGGATCTCCTCCTCTTTGCCCCTGGGCAGCTGCGGCAGCATTCTCTCCGGAGGAACCTGCTTCTTAGGCTGAATGTTCCTGCAATTTACAACAATATGAACTTTTATATGTGTTCAGTGGACCAGAGAGAGAGACCAGAGAGAGACCAGAGAGAGACCAGAGAGAGAGAGACCAGAGAGAGAGACCAGAGAGAGAGACCAGAGAGAGACCAGAGAGAGACCAGAGAGAGACCAGAGAGAGACCAGAGAGAGACCAGAGAGAGAGACCAGAGAGAGACCAGAGAGAGACCAGAGAGAGACCAGAGAGAGACCAGAGAGAGACCAGAGAGAGACCAGAGAGAGACCAGAGAGAGAGACCAGAGAGAGAGACCAGAGAGAGACCAGAGAGAGAGACCAGAGAGAGACCAGAGAGAGACCAGAGAGAGACCAGAGAGAGAGACCAGAGAGAGACCAGAGAGAGAGAGACCTGAGAGAGAGACCAGAGAGAGACCAGAGAGAGACCAGAGAGAGACCAGAGAGAGGCCAGAGAGAGACTAGAGAGAGCGTACTGCATGGAGACGGTGGAGGGGATGGCGGGCATCTTGGCTCCGCCCTTCTCCACCAGCTCAATGGCCTGTTTCATCTCCATCTTGTGGTAGAAGGCGATGAGCTGCGGCTCCTCCGACCGCTCTCCGGCGATCAGACACCGCTTCACGTACTTTTTATTGAAGCGATTGAGCCTGAAAACAAACACCAGGATTATCCCCACTGCTGTCAGACTGTACAATGAGTCACTCTGAGAAACCTGCTGCTATAGCCACTCTGTTTATCGACTTCGACTGGGGATTACGGAAGAACAAAACTAGCTAAAAACAAACTTATTTTTGCTGCTGAAAGTAGAGAGTCCAGTCTTTCAGAGTCTGGTTTCATAATTCACATTGTCATCACATATAATATTCTGTTGGTCTTGAAAATCAGTGAAAATATCGAAAACGGCAGAAAGTCAATGCGTTAAATGTGGTCATAACTTAAGCTAGGCGTCTACAGAACGTATTGTTCTAATGTTTTGGCCCAATTTCAGGTTTTAAAAGCATTTTCTGCATCAATAACAAACATTAAATGGGAAAATGAATGAAAAAGATTGTTCTACAGTAATGTTGAATGAAAAAGGATGTTCCCAGACTTTTGAGCTCTTGTGGATGAACAGTTTGTAAATGTAGTTATTAATAAAAAAGATTTGGGCTGTGTTTTCCCAGTACAACATTTTAGTTCATGAAAAACATTCTCCATAGCACTGCGGATATTCATAAATGTTATTTTTAGACAAACTTGTATTTTTTAACTAAGAAATAACGACTTCTTCAGATGTGGTTGAATTAAGAGAAATTCTCAAATGTCTTTTTTTTTCAGTATCTTCGTTTTGATGACTTTTCAGTATTATCTGATGTTTTGGTGATGAAAAAGAAGTCATTGAACAAAACAAGCAACAGTTCTAGTAATAAAACTAAATGTCTTTGTCCCGTTGGAGAATCTAGTTTTAACACAGTCACAATAAAATAATAATAAAAATAAAAAACCACTTGATCCCTTTATGACCTCATATTGATCATGTTTTGCAGTGTTCCCGTTTACACATGGTTCCCGTTTACACATGGTTCCCGTTCACACATGGTTCCCGTTCACACATGGTTCCCGTTCACACATGGTTCCCGTTCACACATGGTTCTTACTTGTCCTTCCAGTGGTGGTGCCCGTAGTGGCCACAGATGTCTTCAATCCCAGTCAGGAGGTGGTCAAGGAACTGTGGGGAGAAGGTCAATGAGATTAGATTTTATTCATTCAACAGAAAAGACCCACTCAGAAGTATTTACAATTCTTTAGTTTATGGAGATACGTCTGGACATTGTTATGTTGCTTCTGTGCTCACTTTACACACACTTTACACACACTTTACACACACTTTACACACATGCAGATATGTAAACAAAGATTAAAGAGAGACCAGAGAGAGCAGAAAAGTCTCACTCTGCTCTCTCCAGTTCTCTCCTCCTCTCTGGCCCCCTCTCTCCTCCTCTCCTCTCTCTCCAGCTCTCTCCTCCTCTCTCGCCCCCTCTCATCCTACTCTCCTCTCTCTCCTCTCTGGCCCCCTCTCATCCTACTCTCTCCTCCTCCTCTCTCTCTCTCCTCTCTGGCCCCCCTCTCTCTCCTCCTCTCCTCTCTCTCCACCTCTCTCCTCCCTGGCCCCCTCTCTCCTCCTCTCCTCTCTCGCCCCCTCCCTCCTGCTCTCTCTCCTCCTCTCTCTCTTCCTCTCCTCTCCTCTCTCTCCAGCTCTCTCCTCCTCTCTCTCCTCCACCTCTCTCCTCCTCTCTGGCCCCCTCTCTCCTCCTCTCCTCTCTCGCCCCCCTCCCTCCTCCTCTCTCTCCTCCACCTCTCTCCTCCTCTCTGGCCCCCTCTCTCCTCCTCTCTCCTCCACCTCTCTCCTCCTCTCTGGCCCCCTCTCTCCTCCTCTCCTCTCTCTCCAGCTCTCTCCTCCTCTCTCGCCCCCCCCTCCTCCTCTCTCTCCTCCACCTCTCTCCTCCTCTCTGGCCCCCTCTCTCCTCCTCTCTCTCCTCCACCTCTCTCCTCCTCTCTGGCCCCCTCTCTCCTCCTCTCCTCTCTCTCCAGCTCTCTCCTCCTCTCTCGCCCCCTCCCTCCTCCTCTCTCCTCCACCTCTCTCCTCCTCTCTCTCCTCCTCTCTCTCCTCCACCTCTCTCCTCCTCTCTGGCCCCCTCCCTCCTCCTCTCTCTCCTCCACCTCTCCTCCACCTCTCTCCTCCTCTCTGCCCCCCTCTCTCCTCCACCTCTCTCATCCTCTCTCCCTCCTCTCTGGCCCCCTCCCTCCTCCTCTCTCTCCTCCACCTCTCTCCTCCACCTCTCTCCTCCTCTCTGCCCCCCTCTCTCCTCCTCTCTCTCCTCCTCTCTGGCCCACTCTCTCCTCCTCTCTGCCCCCCTCTCTCCTCCTCTCTCTCCTCCTCTCTGGCCCCCTCCCTCCTCCACCTCTCTCCTCCTCGTCTTCATGCAGGGTAGTAGAACATTCAGCCACTCTGCTCCCACCTCCACAACACTGACTCTCTTCCTCTGTTCAAATCCAGACTCAAAACTCACCTTTTCTTTCCCCACCCGACCAGTCACATGACCAGTTTGTTTTTTTATCAACACTAATATTTTCAAAGTTGTCACTGCCTCCAGCCTCAGGGTCAAGGAAAAGTGGATCTTTAGAGAAAACATGCAGCGTGTGGCCAGCAGGGGGCAGCAGAAACCATCTTTTCATGTGACTAAACAGTCTACAGTTCTTTTAACATTGCTTTAGTAAATATATACTTAATAATAAATGTTTTTAAATGTTATAGATTTAGAATATTGGTCAAATGTATTTCTGTAATTCAAAGGCAGTAAACAGCACAGATGCAGAGGGACATGAGCCAAACAATTTGTATACTTTTACGATTATATATTTTCATTTATTTTTGCTCCATTTTTTCACGGTAATGCAACAAAATACCACAATAATCCAGCGAGTATAACAGTAACACATTCAGTGAGAAAGAGCAGGAGTAAGATTAAGGAAAAACACTTTTATAAACTCCTCCCCCGATCTTATAATGGTTTAGTCCTTCTGCAAATATATAGTTAAATATGTGATAATAATTCAGGTTGAGTTTTTTTACAAGCCAACTCTGAACAAAGCTCGATATATTTGTAGTAAATGGTCTTTTAAATGCTTCAGTTTCAGCTGTGTACGTCAGCGCCTGCATCTGTCATTTGTGCGTCTCCCAGAGCAGTCATTTTGCCTCCTCAAACGTTGTGTTAAATCCTTTTCACCAAAGCTGCTCCAGTCCCTCTGCTCTCCTCAAAGGTAATGGAACGACTTGGAAGAACTTAGAACTCCTCATTACTCCATAACCCAGACTCAGAGCCAGACTGTACCTGTGTGTGGACCCAGGCCCAGGCCAGAGCCAGACTCAGAGCCAGACTGTACCTGTGTGTGGACCCAGGCCCAGGCCCAGGCCCAGGCCAGAGCCAGAGCCAGACTGTACCTGTGTGTGGACCCAGGCCCAGGCCAGAGCCAGAGCCAGAGCCAGACTGTACCTGTGTGTGGACCCAGGCCCAGGCCAGAGCCAGACCCAGACTGTACCTGTGTGTGGACCCAGGCCCAGGCCAGAGCCAGACCCAGACTGTACCTGTGTGTGGACCCAGGCCCAGGCCAGAGCCAGACCCAGACTGTACCTGTGTGTGGACCCAGGCCCAGGCCCAGGCCAGAGCCAGAGCCAGACTGTACCTGTGTGTGGACCCAGGCCCAGGCCAGAGCCAGAGCCAGAGCCAGACCCAGACTGTACCTGTGTGTGGACCCAGGCCCAGGCCAGAGCCAGAGCCAGACCCAGACTGTACCTGTGTGTGGACCCAGGCCCAGAGCCAGAGCCAGAGCCAGACCCAGACTGTACCTGTGTGTGTATCTCCTCGTTGATGGTACGTACCTGTGTGTGTATCCCCTCGTTGATGGTACGTACCTGTGTGTGTATCTCCTCGTTGATGGTACGTACCTGTGTGTGTATCCCCTCGTTGATGGTACGTACCTGTGTGTGTATCCCCTCGTTGATGGTACGTACCTGTGTGTGTATCTCCTCGTTGATGGTACGTACCTGTGTGTGTATCTCCTCGTTGATGGTACGTACCTGTGTGTGTATCCCTCGTTGATGGTACGTACCTGTGTGTGTATCCCCTCGTTGATGGTACGTACCTGTGTGTGTATCCCCTCGTTGATGGTACGTACCTGTGTGTGTATCCCCTCGTTGATGGTACGTACCTGTGTGTGTATCCCCTCGTTGATGGTACGTACCTGTGTGTGTATCCCCTCGTTGATGGTACGTACCTGTGTGTGTATCCCCTCGTTGATGGTACGTACCTGTGTGTGTATCCCCTCGTTGATGGTACGTACCTGTGTGTGTATCCCCTCGTTGATGGTACGTACCTGTGTGTGTATCTCCTCGTTGATGGTACGTACCTGTGTGTGTATCTCCTCGTTGATGGTACGTACCTGTGTGTGTATCTCCTCGTTGATGGTACGTACCTGTGTGTGTATCTCCTCGTTGATGGTACGTACCTGTGTGTGTATCCCCTCGTTGATGGTACGTACCTGTGTGTGTATCCCCTCGTTGAGTACTGGGTGTACGTACCTGTGTGTGTATCTCCTCGTTGATGGTACGTACCTGTGTGTGTATCTCCTCGTTGATGGTACGTACCTGTGTGTGTATCTCCTCGTTGATGGTACGTACCTGTGTGTGTATCCCCTCGTTGATGGTACGTACCTGTGTGTGTATCCCCTCGTTGATGGTACGTACCTGTGTGTGTATCCCCTCGTTGATGGTACGTACCTGTGTGTGTATCCCCTCGTTGATGGTACGTACCTGTGTGTGTATCCCCTCGTTGATGGTACGTACCTGTGTGTGTATCCCCTCGTTGATGGTACGTACCTGTGTGTGTATCCCCTCGTTGATGGTACGTACCTGTGTGTGTATCCCCTCGTTGATGGTACGTACCTGTGTGTGTATCTCCTCGTTGATGGTACGTACCTGTGTGTGTATCTCCTCGTTGATGGTACGTACCTGTGTGTGTATCTCCTCGTTGATGGTACGTACCTGTGTGTGTATCTCCTCGTTGATGGTACGTACCTGTGTGTGTATCCCCTCGTTGATGGTACGTACCTGTGTGTGTATCCCCTCGTTGATGGTACGTACCTGTGTGTGTATCTCCTCGTTGATGGTACGTACCTGTGTGTGTATCTCCTCGTTGATGGTACGTACCTGTGTGTGTATCTCCTCGTTGATGGTACGTTTGGCCTCCTGCTTCTTCTTCACAGCCAGGAGCTCCACCAGAGGTTTGATGGTCATGCCCTGTTCACACACATCAGGTTAAAGTCTGATCCTGGACCGGTTTGAACCAGTCCAAAGTCTGATCCTGGACCGGTTTGAACCAGTCCAAAGTCTGATCCTGGACCGGTTTGAGTCTTTGCAGAAGAATCATAACAAAACTCTTCAAATATAAATACAGTGTTTTGACTCGGTCTCAGTGCGGTCTTATCTCAGCAGGTTCATCTTATCAGTTAAATGACTCTGTAAAGATACAAGAGGCCCGATAAAACTTGTGTTGAAAGACTTTTAGAAAATGATTGATCCGAGTCCAGACGCAGAAGTGATAAGAAAATACATTCTAGTTTAAACCATAGACTGTGTATAGATGGACAATGCTAACCTGCTAGCATACTACTACTAATACTACTGGTAAATAAGCCAATAACAAATCTTTCAAAATCTATCTCGTCAAGTTTTTGTTCAGTCCAAGTGGTTAAAATAATCTAAAAGTTAAACACAAGCAAAACAAATGGTCAAAATACTCAAACACAAAATATTTCAAAAGTTTTCTTTCCACAAAAACAGTATGGCTTCAGCTGTAGTCTGTTCATCGCTATTTACCCGCTGTTCTGTCTGATTCTTGATGCGATAATGGAACTCCTGAACCCTGCCTCTCTTATCTGCGCACCTGTAGCCTTTTGTGCATGTTTTTAGTGGTAGGGGAAACCGGAGCACCTGGAGAAAACCTACACAGACACGGGGAGAACAAACTCCACTCAGAAAGGCCCTGGTCCGACCGGGATTCGAACCCAGGACCTTCTTGCTGAGAAGCGAGAGTCCTTTTTTTAATTATATGCTCATGTGAATAAATGTTTGTATATATTGGACCCGTTTGATATAAAGTAAATAATTGTTATAATAAAAAATGTGCTTTAGTTTGGGGTTGTTTTGTTCCTGGATAAGCCATGTTCCAGCTTCTTCCCTCCGGCAGAAGATTGTGTTCGCTAACAACAGGGACACTTATACTGTAGGGATACTTTTTAACTTGTTTATATTTATTATGAACTTGTTTTACTGCAAATAAACTGAACCTGAATCTTTTTAAAATCTAAATCTTGTTCATGTTTTTGTGGCTAAGTTTTTCCTACCGACACAATCATCTCTCCCTGAAAAGGACCTTGAACTTTTCCTGCGATCTCAGCAAAGACGAGCAAAGAGATGTCGTGCACGACTCCTGCAGCGTGAATAAAACATGAGACCGAGCCTCAGGGAAGACTTTGGACTGGATTTGGGACGAGGCCAAACTGTCTCCTTTAAACCCTCAGCAAAGGGGCGAGTCCGAGTCCAGGACCTACAGTCCGAGACCTACAGTCCGAGACCTACAGTCCGAGACCTAGAGTCCGGGACCTAGAGTCCGAGACCTAGAGTCCGGGACCTAGAGTCCGAGACCTACAGTCCGAGACCTACAGTCCGAGACCTACAGTCCGAGACCTAGAGTCCGAGACCTACAGTCCGAGACCTACAGTCCGAGACCTACAGTCCGAGACCTAGAGTCCGGGACCTACAGTCCGAGACCTATAGCATAGATATAGATCTATCTATAGAGTCCTGGATCTACCGTTTCACCAATCAGAAAGTCTGTGATCCGGGCGCCAGAACTCACCGCGTGGAGCTAATCTCACTGGTAAAGTACCATGTGGAGCTAATCTCACTGGTAAAGTACCATGTGGAGCTAATCTCACTGGTAAAGTACCATGTGGCGCAGAACTAAAAAAGGTCTCGTTATGATTCTCAAATCATTAACGACAAAACAAGGAATAAAAGCAGGATTTCTATCTTTGTGAAAAAGGTGTTGGTTATAAATTTGTTGTTGACAAAACTCTTGTCTATTCAGCTGTTATGGTCCCAGCTGGATTTGTCTGCATATCTGGCAACCTGAGTCAGGGAGAGTGGGAGAGGCTGCAGTACCACTTTTGGCCACATGTTTAGACTCTGCTGCTTTTACCTGAACGAAGACGGTGAAGAAGATGACGGTGATGATGGCCGTGAGGAACATGTCCTTTTTGGGGAAGTGCACTTCGTCGAGCAGGAAGCCCAGAGAGAAGGCGATGGCCCCTCGCAGGCCACCGTAGGCGATGATGAACTGGTCCTTCGTGGTCAGCTTCACGATACGGAACTTGTTTATGATGTAGGTCAGACCGATCACGCCTGGAACGCAGGATACAGGAAGTACTCCAGTAAAAACTCACATTTAGGTATTTTTTTACTTTATTACCTTTAAACATGTATATGAACACACACACACACACAGACACACAACAACAACACACACGCAGAGACACACAACACACACATCTGTTGTATCTCTCCACATGTCTGAGTTCGTTGTATGTTTGTTCTTTTGCAAAATCAAACAAAGTTCAAAAACAAATAAACCAGTCATTTATGACCCGGGCGACCCATGACCCGGGCGACCCATGACCCGGGCGACCCATGACCCGGGCGACCCATGACCCGGGCGACCCATGACCCGGGCGACCAATGACCCGGGCGACCCATGACCCGGGCGACCCATGACCCAGGCGACCCATGACCCGGGCGACCCATGACCCGGGCGACCCATGACCCGGGCGACCCATGACCCGGGCGACCCATGACCCGGGCGACCCATGACCCGGGCGACCCATGACCCGGGCGACCCATGACCCGGGCGACCAATGACCCGGGCGACCCAAGACCCGGGCGACCCATGACCCGGGCGACCAATGACCCGGGCGACCCAAGACCCGGGCGACCCATGACCCGGGCGACCCATGACCCGGGCAACCCATGACCCGGGCGACCAATGACCCGGGCGACCCATGACCCGGGCGACCCATGACCCGGGCGACCCATGACCCGGGCGACCCATGACCCGGGCAACCCATGACCCGGGCGACCCATGACCCGGGCGACCCATGACCCGGGCGACCCATGACCCGGGCGACCCATGACCCGGGCGACCCATGACCCGGGCGACCCATGACCCGGGCGACCCATGACCCGGGCGACCCATGACCCGGGCGACCCATGACCCGGGCGACCCATGACCCGGGCGACCCATGACCCGGGCGACCCATGACCCGGGCGACCCATGACCCGGGCGACCCATGACCCGGGCGACCCATGACCCGGGCGACCCATGACCCGGGCGACCCATGACCCGGGCGACCCATGACCTGGGCGACCCATGACCCGGGCGACCCATGACCCGGGCGACCCATGACCCGGGCGACCAATGACCCGGGCGACCCAAGACCCGGGCGACCAATGACCCGGGCGACCCATGACCCGGGCGACCCATGACCCGGGCGACCCATGACCCGGGCGACCCATGACCCGGGCGACCCATGACCCGGGCGACCCATGACCCGGGCGACCCATGACCCGGGCGACCCATCAATCAATCAATCAAAGTTTATTTGTAGAGCGCCTTTCATACACAGGGCAACACAAAGCGCTTCACAGTCCACATCACAAATCATCACATAAAACAAACACCAGAATCACAATTAAAACATTAAAATCACACAAAAGATTAAAACACAATTAAAACAGTAAAATCACACAAAAGAATAAAACCATTAAAACTTTCAAAATTACACAAGAAATTTAAAAAAAAATAAATAAATGACAGCAGTGCATTAAAAATGGAGATAAAATCCTTCAGTTATATGCACAGGCAAACAGAACAGTCTTTAACCTGGATTTGAACATTGACAGAGTAGACGCCTCCCTCACATTTTCAGGGAGATTGTTCCAGATCTTAGCTGCATGGATCTGAAACGCAGCCTCCCCATGTTTGGTTCTCACTCTGGGCACCAGCAGGAGGCCAGTCCCTGTGCTCCTCAGAGTCCGGGCCGGTTCATATGACACCAACATGTCACTAATGTATTCTGGTGCAAGGCCATGGAGAGACTTGTACACAAGCAGAGCTGTTTTAAAATCTATTCTTTGAGCCACAGGAAGCCAGTGCAGAGACCTGAGGACCGGACTAATATGGTCATACTTCCTGGTTCCTGTCAGGACTCGAGCTGCTGCATTTTGGATGTACTGCAGCTGCTTACAGGTCTGTTTGGACAGACCTGTAAGCAGGCCATTGCAGTAGTCTAGCCTGCTGGAGACAAATGCATGGACAAGAATCTCCAAGTCTGCCCTGGACACTATATTTCTAACTTTGGCAATGGTCTTCAGATGGTAAAAAGCTGTTGATGTTATTGATTTTATGTGGCTATTGAAATTTAGGTCTGAGTCCAGTATTACCCCCAAATTTCTGACCTTGTCTGAAGGAAGTAGGGAGAGAGACTGAAGTTGACAAATGACGCCCTCTCTTTGTTTCTGGGGACCAAAGACAATGATTTCGGTTTTGTCTGCATTTAGCTGGAGGAAATTATTTTGCATCCAGTCACTGATCTGTTGGATACAGTGAAGGAGCAAATCCAGTGGTCCATGTTCTCCTGCAGTCAGTGAGACATAGATCTGAGTGTCGTCAGCGTAATTGTGGTAGGACACTTTGTTTCTTTGTATTAACTGACCTAACGGCAGCATGTAGAGATTAAATAGGAGAGGTCCCAGGATCGACCCCTGTGGTACTCCACAGGTCAGGGCCACATGATCTGAGACGCAGTCTCCAATCTCCACAAAGTACTTCCTATCCTCCAGGTAAGACCTAAACCAGTCTAGGGCTGTGCCAGTGACACCAACCCAGTCCTCCAGTCTCTGCATGAGGATCTCATGGTCGACAGTGTCGAACGCGGCACTAAGATCTAACATGACCAAAACTGTGACTTTACCTGCATCAGTGTGAAGTCGAATGTCGTTTGTTACCTTCACTAGAGCGGTCTCAGTGCTGTGGTGGGGTCTAAACCCAGACTGGAACATATCAAAAGAATTATTCATTGTTAAAAATTCAGTAAGTTGTTGGGAGGCCACTTTTTCAAGAATTTTTCCAATAAATGGCAGATTCGATATGGGGCGATAATTTTGAAGTCCCGCAGGATCCAGACTGCTCTTTTTTAGGAGAGGTCTTATGACTGCTGTTTTTAGGGCCATAGGAAATGTTCCTGACGACAGAGACATGTTTACTATTTGTGTCAGTGAAGGTAACAAACTGCTCAGGACGGACTTCAGAAATTTAGAGGGCAATATATCCAGGCTACATGTGGAGGAGCTCAGACTCATGATTATCTTTTTGACAGTTTCAGTATCCACAGGTGCAAAGTGAGTTAGCTCAAAAAGCTTCTCGGGCTGTTGCATTGTTATACGTGCTGTGGAGGTGATAGTGTTTTTGATTCCTTGTACTTTGTCATCGAAAAACTGTGCGAACTCATTACACCTAGATTTAGAGGAAAATTCTAGGGGCAACTTTACAGGGGGGTTCGTTAATCTACCAACTGTTGAAAACATAACACGAAAATTGTTACTGCAACCTCCAATAATGTCAGAAAAATACATTTCTCTTGTTCTACGTAGAACCCGGTTAAATTCACCCAACTCATCTTTAAAGATTTCATAATCGCCCTGGAAATTGGACTTTCGCCACTTCCGTTCGGCCCTCCGGCACTCTTGCTTCTGTGCCCTAACCGAGTCTGCCTTAGTCCATGGGGCCTTTTTCTTACTGGTAACTATTTTAACCGTCACAGGAGCAATGGCGTCCAGAACAGTCAGAACACTGGTGGTGACAGAGTTATACAATTCATCAACAGTAGAGCATGGAGTTTTCTCAAAATTTAGCATTCCCATGAACAGTTCACTTGTGTTTTCATGTATGTGTCTTCTTCTAACAGTTGTAAATTCAGCTGGTGGTTTGCTAGCAAAACACATGTCAAAAAATACACAGAAATGATCTGACAAAGCAACATCAACTACATTAACATTTGATACATTAACCCCCTTTGTAATTAGCAGGTCAAGAGTGTGCCCCCTGCTGTGGGTGGGGCCACTCACGTGCTGAATGAAACCAAAGGTCTCAAATACAGAAGCCAGCTCCTTTGCATTTCTGTCATCAACATTATCAACATGTACATTAAAATCACCTGTAATAACTAAACTATCAAAATCTGTGCACACGAATGAAAGTAGTTCAGTAAAATGGTCAATAAAATCGCAACATGACTGTGGTGGCCTGTACAGGACAATGAAAAGAGTAGAAGATTGCTTTTGTTCCATTTTAAAAGAAATATACTCAAACGATGAAAAATTTCCAAGGGGCATTCTATGGGAGACAAAGTGCTCTCTAAAAACTGCAGCTATCCTTCCCCCCCTTTTGTTTTCTCGTACTTCGGATTCGAATTTAAAATTGGGTGGTGTTGCTTCTATTAGAACTGCATTTCCTGTATTTTGGTCGAGCCATGTTTCAGCCATAAGCATAAAATCAAGATCATAAGAAGTGATAAAATTATTAATTAAAAATGATTTGTTACATAGAGATCTGACATTAAGCATAGCAAGTTTAAAAATAACGTCAGAGTCGATTAATGTGGTTGATTGATTTCTACAGGGAACAGAAATTAGATTTGCAGAGTTGGACCGTCTAACTGCTGTCCTGTTTTGATTTCGTTTTTTAGAATTTAAAAACATTTTTGAGCTGGTGCGAGGAACACACACAGTCTCAATTGGCCTAAAATGTGAAAACCCTTGTTGTTCTTTAGCTCCCAGAGTCAGAAGGGAGTCAGCACAGTTCAGTGTTTGGACTGGTAATGCACTGCCAGACGGACAGGGAGCAGTGTTTGCACCGTTGTACTCACCCGGTGCTGGTGAGCAGGAGGCGGGGGAGTGCGGTGGGGTCCGAGGGGGCTCAGATGTAAACAGTCACGCCCCCCTCGGGGAACGCTGAACAACGTAACGCATGTAGCCCATCAACAGGCTGCTACCGTATCTGTTTGGGTGTAATCCGTCTGGACGATAGGCTTGGTTACGTTTCCAGAAAAGGGCAGAGTTATTCACAAAGACAAAGTTAAAAGAGCTGCATGTAGCCTGGATCCACATATGCAGCGCCACAACACGACTGTAGAGGCAGTCACCTCTGTTTACAGTCGGGATTGGACCAGAGATAAAAACAGATAGTCCGGAGGATTGAAGGAGGTGGAACAGATCCATAAAATGTTTCTTCGTGACTTCTGACTGCTGAAGTTTCATGTCGTTAATTCCCACATGCACGACTACCTTGGAAACGGTATCAGGCAGGGACTGAAGCAGAGGAGGGAGACGTATGAGCAGGTCTGGTACAGTAGCTCCGGGAATACAGCGAGTGACCGCGTTAAAGAAGCGGACGTGTCTCACGATGGAATCTCCAATAATCAGAGTGGTCGGGGCGAAGAGTGGCCTCGGAGAAGGAGCTCGGTGGACGGAACCAGCGGGTTCACCCGAAGCAGGACCCGAGCCTGAGCGCCGCTGAACACATGGAGAGGAGGAGCGGGGGTGCTGACTCTCAGCTACAGGCGACCCACGCTGTGTGCTCGGGGACGCTGGAGCGGTGAGAGGGGCTGGCTCTGGGCGCTGCTGCTGACCCGGTGGAGGTGAGCGGTGGTGATGATGGCTAGCTACCCCAGTCTGAGGCTGCTGCACTGGGGTCAAAGAAGGGGAACAGGCCAACATGGCCGGTGGACCGCTCTTTCGCCTGAGGACTGCTTCCTTTAGGAGCGTTTTCCTCGCAGTGGACTTGGATCCTCGAGCAGTAGAGTACGCTGCAGTGTCCAGGGATTCTGCTGAGGGGGCCGGGATGTCGGTGGAGAGGGCTGCATAGCGGTTTGCCAGACTAAGGACATGGGCCACGGCGCAGGATGGCTCCTCGGAGTCCGCGGGCTCGTTATTCGGAAGCGGGCGCTTAGGTGTAGAACAGGAGGGTCCGGAGCTGACGGATCTCTCCCACACGACAGTGTCACAATATGCAGCGCTCAGTGACATCAGCCGTGAGTGCTGCCCACCAGCGACTTCAAAAAGTTTGGATACTAGAGATTGTTTCTCATTCAACTCTGCGGTGAGACGAAGGACTTCTTTTCGTAGATCTGCAATGGTGGCACGGTCGCTCTCACGGAGCTCCAAGGTGAGGCGACTAATATTGTGCATGTTTGAGCCAATTTCATTGTCACTTTCCATGTCCTCGTTAGCTTGTGTTAGCCTCTGTGCTACTAGTGGGTTTCAGTCGGGACTAAGTGCTATTTGCTGAAACCACTGAATTAAAAAGATAAAACACTCAGATATATTAAAAAACTGAACAATAAAAACGCGCTAAAAAGTTGTTAAAAGTTTACTAAAAAGGTGCACAGAGCAGCCCTGCAGTACTGCTTACTTTGACACACCTGCGTTGAAGACCAGACAGAGGATGACTGTGGTGGTTCTTACCCATGACCCGGGCGACCCATGACCCGGGCGACCCATGACCTGGGCGACCCATGACCCGGGCGACCCATGACCCGGGCGACCCATGACCCGGGCGACCCATGACCCGGGCAACCAGACCAAAAAGGGTATCACTCCAAACCTGCCTTGATTGAAGCTCTATAGACCATGGACCAGGCTCTCGCTCCCCCATACTCCGCTTGACCCATGACCCGGGCGACCCATGACCCGGGCAACCCATGACCCGGGCGACCCATGACCCGGGCGACCCATGACCCGGGCGACCCATGACCCGGGCAACCCATGACCCGGGCGACCCATGACCTGGGCAACCCATGACCCGGGCGACCCATGACCCGGGCGACCCATGACCCGGGCGACCCATGACCCGGGCGACCCATGACCCGGGCGACCCATGACCCGGGCGACCCATGACCCGGGGCGACCCATGACCTGGGCGACCCATGACCCGGGCGACCAGACAGAGGATGACTGTGGTGGTTCTTACCCATGACCCGGGCGACCCATGACCCGGGCGACCCATGACCCGGGCGACCCATGACCTGGGCAACCCATGACCTGGGCAACCCATGACCCGGGCGACCCATGACCCGGGCGACCCATGACCCGGGCGACCAGACAGAGGATGACTGTGGTGGTTCTTACCCATGACCCGGGCGACCCATGACCCGGGCGACCCATGACCTGGGCGACCCATGACCCGGGCGACCCATGACCCGGGCGACCCATGACCCGGGCGACCCATGACCCGGGCAACCAGACAGAGGATGACTGTGGTGGTTCTTACCCATGACCCGGGCGACCAGACAGAGGATGACTGTGGTGGTTCTTACCCATGACCCGGGCGACCAGACAGAGGATGACTGTGGTGGTTCTTACCCATGACCCGGGCAACCAGACAGAGGATGACTGTGGTGGTTCTTACCCATGACCCGGGCGACCAGACGAGGATGATGATGTTAATGGGTGGGGACGATGATCCTGTTCCTGGTGTGGGTGTACTTCCCTGTCACCGTGGCACGCCCAGGAAGATGAAGATCAGGGTCTCGCTCACGCTGCTCCACATCTTCAGGAAGTACTTTATGGTCGTGTGCGACTTGTGCGAGATGTTCGCCTCAACGTACGGCTTCATAACGGCGCCGCACGCGATCAGTCTGAGAGGAGAGAGAGGTTAGCTACAGCGGGACCGGGTCAGGACCATGGAGAGGTTAGCTACAGCAGGACCGGGTCAGGACCATGGAGAGGTTAGCTACAGCGGGACCGGGTCAGGACCATGGAGAGGTTAGCTACAGCGGGACCGGGTCAGGACCATGGAGAGGTTAGCTACAGCGGGACCGGGTCAGGACCATGGAGAGGTTAGCTACAGCGGGACCGGGTCAGGACCATGGAGAGGTTAGCTACAGAGGGACTGGGCCAGGACCATGGAGAGGTTAGCTACAGAGGGACCGGGTCAGGACCATGAAAGAGAGGTTAGCTACAGCGGGACCGGGTCAAGACCATGAAAGAGAGGTTAGCTACAGCGGGACCGGGTCAGGACCATGGAGAGGTTAGCTACAGCGGGACCGGGTCAGGACCATGGAGAGGTTAGCTACAGCGGGACCGGGTCAGGACCATGGAGAGGTTAGCTACAGCGGGACCGGGTCAGGACCATGGAGAGGTTAGCTACAGCGGGACCGGGTCAGGACCATGGAGAGGTTAGCTACAGCGGGACCGGGTCAGGACCATGGAGAGGTTAGCTACAGCACGACTGGGCCAGGACCATGGAGAGGTTAGCTACAGAGGGACCGGGTCAGGACCATGAAAGAGAGGTTAGCTACAGCGGGACCGGGTCAAGACCATGAAAGAGAGGTTAGCTACAGCGGGACTGGGTCAGGACCATGGAGAGGTTAGCTACAGCGGGACCGGGTCAGGACCATGGAGAGGTTAGCTACAGAGGGACCGGGTCAAGACCATGAAAGAGAGGTTAGCTACAGCGGGACGGGTCAGGACCATGGAGAGGTTAGCTACAGAGGGACCGGGTCAAGACCATGAAAGAGAGGTTAGCTACAGCGGGACTGGGTCAGGACCATGGAGAGTCAGCTACAGCGGGACCGGGTCAGGACCATGGAGAGGTTAGCTACAGCACGACTGGGCCAGGACCATGGAGAGGTTAGCTACAGCGGGACCGGTCAGGACCATGGAGAGGTTAGCTACAGCGGGACTGGGCCAGGACCATGAAAGAGAGGTTAGCTACAGCGGGACTGGGCCAGGACCATGAAAGAGAGGTTAGCTACAGAGGGACCGGGTCAGGACCATGGAGAGGTTAGCTACAGAGGGACTGGGCCAGGACCATGGAGAGGTTAGCTACAGCGGGACTGGGCCAGGACCATGGAGAGGTTAGCTACCGCAGGACCGGGCCAGGACCATGGACAGAGGGGTTAGCTACAGCGAGAACGGGCCAGGACCATGGACAGAGAGGTTAGCTACAGCGGAACCGGGTCAGGACCATGGACAGAGAGGTTAGCTACAGCGGAACCGGGTCAGGACCATGGACAGAGAGGTTAGCTACAGCGGAACCGGGTCAGGACCATGGACAGAGAGGTTAGCTACAGCGGAACCGGGTCAGGACCATGGACAGAGAGGTTAGCTACAGCGGAACCGGGTCAGGACCATGGACAGAGAGGTTAGCTACAGCGGAACCGGGTCAGGACCATGGACAGTCAGGACCATGGACAGAGGGGTTAGCTACAGCGGAACCGGGTCAGGACCATGGACAGAGAATGTTAATGGCGGTAGGTATGTTTATCTACGCCTTTGAAACTAACGTGCTACACCACACACACACACACACACACACACACACACACACACACACACACACACACACACACACACACACACACACACACACACACACACACACACACACCCACACACACACACACACACACACACACACACACACACACACGCTCCACACATTTCTTCAATGCAGCTTTTTTTAAACATTCTTTTGAATTCAATCATGTTCGAGGTCTTTCATTAATCTGACAAACATCAGAAGTATCTTTCTTACTCACAGAAGACTGTCCTGTCTCAAGAAATAAATCAAATTAACAAGGAAGAAGTTTAATACTTGTGTGACCCCACCCTCTTTTTGTACTTCCCTTTAACTTAATAGATCAAGATTATCCAACATGAAAAACTGAAATGATCATAAATGATTATGTCACAGTCTCCCGCCTCTCGCTCTGAAGAACCCAGAGCAGGAAGAGTGTGAGAAACTCAAACACAGATCTGCTGAATCACGACTTCAGAGACGTCACAGGGATCTGATCCAGACCAGATTCTCTCCCGTCTATGAAGTGGTCCCAAAGATCTGATCCAGACCAGATTCTCTCCCGTCTATGAAGTGGTCCCAAAGAAACTTGACAAACACCATAATATTTGCTCATCAGCCACAGGCCTCGGGGGAAGCTGTTAGCGACACAGTACATCACATCTGCCCCATAACTCAGACACCGGCGCAGAGTGGATTGGTTCATATAGAGAGGGAGAGAGGCCAGAGGGGGGAGGAGAGATGAGAGAGAGAAAGAGGCCGGAGAGAGAGAGGCTGAGACAAAAGAGAGAAGAGAGACCGCGAGAGAGAGAGAGAGAGTGAGCGGAGAGAGAGAGACCGGAGAGAGACAGAGAGAGACAGAGACAGAGAGAGACAAAGAGAGAGAGAGACCGGAGAGAGAGAGAGGAGAGAGCGGAGAGAGAGAGACCGGGGTGAGAGAGGTCAGAGAGAGACAGAGACAGAGAGAAGACAAAGAGAGCGAGAGACCGGAGAGAGAGAGAGAGACCGGAGAGAGACAGAGAGAGACAGAGACAGAGAGAGACAGAGACAGAGAGAGACCGGAGAGAGAGAGAGAGACCGGAGAGAGACAGAGACAGAGAGAGACAGAGAGAGACAGAGACAGAGAGAGACAGAGAGAGAGACAGAGACAGAGACAGACCTGGACCCCGTGATGTCTGTTGTCTGTCTATATCTATGGAGGAGGATCCCGGTCCAGGGCTGCAGAGTCAGGGCCGTGTGAAGGTCCCGACCACTGCAGATAATGTTTTGTCAAATGGAGACATGAAAAGGAGGATGGACCTTGTAGCGGTCAGTTATGATGTAGCACCACTGCACGGTGCCATTTGCTGATGTACTTTATGAAAACGCTTGTCGGGAGAGGTACATGCATGCATATTCATTCTCTCTCTCTCTCTCTCTCTCTCTCTCTCTCTCTATCTCTCTCTCTCTCTCTCTCTCTCTCTCTCTCTCTCTCTCTCTCTCTCTCTCTCTCTCTCTCTCTCTCTCTCTCTCTCTCTCTCTCTCTCTCTCTCTCTCTCTCTCTCTCTCTCTCTCTCTCTCTCTCTCTCTCTCTCTCTCTCTCTCTACGTGCGCAGGCGGCTGCCGTCAGACGTGTGTAAAACAGAACAGTGACCACAGCGGCTTCAGCGGCGCAGCCTCCTGTGATCAACGACTTTGTTTTAACTTCAGAACATTCAAATTAAAGAAGCAGTTTGTGATTTACACGAGCTGTGGCTGTGATCGATGCAAAGGCACTAACGAAGCAGAGGACGTCGCGATGATGAGGACAAACTTACTGAAAACAAAAAGGGTAAAAAGGAGAGAGAGAAAAAAGAACTCCAACATATCCAGGCTTTTTTGAAAGAGTCAATATAAACATTACGCGAAAAATAAAAACGATAGATTTCACGTTCAGGAAACAATTATTTCAATTTAAGCCATGTTTTACACACATTTGTTAATAATCATTGTCATCAAACAAACACTTATAACCAAGGACTACCGCATATGTTAATGTGGGAAATATATTGTTCCATCGCATTTCCAATGGAAAAACTGCTCCCTACGTCACACAGACACTGCTCCCTACGTCACACACAGACACTGCTCCTACGTCACAGACACTGCTCCCTACGTCACAGACACTGCTCCCTACGTCCTACAGACACTGACATGCTCCCTACGTCACACACACTGCTGCCCTACGTCACACAGACACTGCTCCCTACGTCACACAGACACTGCTCCCTACGTCACACAGACACTGCTCCCTACGTCACACAGACACTGCTCCCTACGTCACAGACACTGCTCCCTACGTCACAGACACTGCTCCCTACGTCACAGACACTGCTCCCTACGTCACAGACACTGCTCCCTACGTCACAGACACTGCTCCCTACGTCACACAGACACTGCTCCCTACGTCACACTGACACTGCTCCCTACGTCACACAGACACTGCTCCCTACGTCACACAGACACTGCTCCCTACGTCACACAGACACTGCTCCCTACGTCACACAGACACTGCTCCCTACGTCACACAGACACTGCTCCCTACGTCACAGACACTGCTCCCTACGTCACAGACACTGCTCCCTACGTCACACAGACACTGCTCCCTACGTCACAGACACTGCTCCCTACGTCACACAGACACTGCTCCCTACGTCACACAGACACTGCTCCCTACGTCACAGACACTGCTCCCTACGTCACACAGACACTGCTCCCTACGTCACACAGACACTGCTCCCTACGTCACACAGACACTGCTCCCTACGTCACCACTGCTCCCTACGTCACAGACACTGCTCCCTACGTCACACAGACACTGCTCCCTACGTCACACAGACACTGCTCCCTACGTCACACAGACACTGCTCCCTACGTCACACAGACACTGCTCCCTACGTCACAGACACTGCTCCCTACGTCACACAGACACTGCTCCCTACGTCACACGACACTGACCCTACGTCACAGACACTGCCCCTACGTCACACAGACACTGCTCCCTACGTCACAGACACTGCTCCCTACGTCACACAGACACTGCTCCCTACGTCACACAGACACTGCTCCCTACGTCACACAGACACTGCTCCCTACGTCAACAGACACTGCTCCCTACGTCACACAGACACTGCTCCCTACGTCACAGACACTGCTCCCTACGTCACACTGTCACACGACACAGACACTGCTCCCTACGTCACAGACACTGCTCCCTACGTCACAGACACTGCTCCCTACGTCACACAGACACTGCTCCCTACGTCACAGACACTGCTCCCTACGTCACAGACACTGCTCCCTACGTCACAGACACTGCTCCCTACGTCACAGACACTGCTCCCTACGTCACACAGACACTGCTCCCTACGTCACACAGACACTGCTCCCTACGTCACAGACACTGCTCCCTACGTCACACAGACACTGCTCCCTACGTCACACAGACACTGCTCCCTACGTCACAGACACTGCTCCCTACGTCACAGACACTGCTCCCTACGTCACAGACACTGCTCCCTACGTCACACAGACACTGCTCCCTACGTCACAGACACTGCTCCCTACGTCACAGACACTGCTCCCTACGTCACAGACACTGCTCCCTACGTCACAGACACTGCTCCCTACGTCACACAGACACTGCTCCCTACGTCACACAGACACTGCTCCCTACGTCACACAGACACTGCTCCCTACGTCACACAGACACTGCTCCCTACGTCACACAGACACTGCTCCCTACGTCACAGACACTGCTCCCTACGTCACACAGACACACTGCTCCCTACGTCACACAGACACTGCTCCCTACGTCACACAGACACTGCTCCCTACGTCACAGACACTGCTCCCTACGTCACAGACACTGCTCCCTACGTCACAGACACTGCTCCCTACGTCACACAGACACTGCCCCCTACGTCACACAGACACTGCTCCCTACGTCACAGACACTGCTCCC
Source organism: Knipowitschia caucasica (assembly GCA_964034765.1). Taxonomy (NCBI): domain Eukaryota; kingdom Metazoa; phylum Chordata; class Actinopteri; order Gobiiformes; family Gobiidae; genus Knipowitschia; species Knipowitschia caucasica. Next base: position 2,016,450 of record OZ035829.1, on the reverse strand, counting down.
TACGTCACAGACACTGCTCCCTACGTCACACAGACACTGCTCCCTACGTCACACAGACACTGCCCCCTACGTCACACAGACACTGCTCCCTACGTCACACAGACACTGCTCCCTACGTCACACAGACACTGCTCCCTACGTCACACAGACACTGCTCCCCTACGTCACACAGACACTGCTCCCTACGTCACACAGACACTGCTCCCTACGTCACACAGACACTGCTCCCTACGTCACACAGACACTGCTCCCTACGTCACACAGACACTGCTCCCTACGTCACACAGACACTGCTCCCTACGTCACACAGACACTGCCCCCTACGTCACACAGACACTGCTCCCTACGTCACACAGACACTGCTCCCTACGTCACACAGACACGCTGCTCCCTACGTCACACAGACACTGCTCCCTACGTCACACAGACACTGCTCCCTACGTCACACAGACACTGCTCCCTACGTCACACAGACACGCTGCTCCCTACGTCACACAGACACTGCTCCCTAGACCATAGACTGAAATTTTCAGTCTATGGTCAAAATTCAGTGTCTGTGTGTACGTCACAGACACTGCTCCCTACGTCACAGACACTGCTCCCTACGTCACACAGACACTGAATTTCGACCATAGACTGAAAATTTCTCCACAAAACAAAAACAAATTTAGTTGAGTGTCTTGTGTGAACTCACGCCATGACGCCTAACAGGTGTGTGTGTGTGACAGTCACACACACACACACAGAGACACACAAACACACAGAGACACACAAACACACAGAGACACACAAACACACAGACACACACTTACGCCATGATGCCCGACAGGTGGAACATCTCCGCAGACAGATAAGCCATGTAGCTGTAGACGAAGACGAAGAGCGGCTCGATGACCCTCATGTGGGACGTGAAGCGGGACGTGAACGCCGCCAACAGACCGTAGATGGCGCCCACCAAGACCCCGCCCACCGCCACCACCAGGAACGACACCATGCCCAGGAAACCGTCCAGGACCGTCACGGTACCGGCACCAGCGTACTCCTCAAACAAATGGTACAGCACCTGGTGGATCACAGGGACACGGAGGATCACAGGGACACTGAGACACATGGTGGATCACAGGGACATGACTGCTGGAGGGAGAGACCAGAGAGAGACCAGAGAGAGACCAAAGAGAGACCATAGAGAGACCAGAGAGAGACCAGAGAGAGGCCAGAGAGAGAGACCAGAAAGAAACCAGAGAGAGACCAAAGAGAGACCATAGAGAGACCAGAGAGAGACCAGAGAGAGGCCAGAGAGAGGCCAGAGAGAGAGACCAGAAAGAAACCAGAGAGAGACCAAAGAGAGACCAGAGAGAGACCAGAGAGAGACCAGAGACAGGCCAGAGAGAGGCCAGAGAGAGACCATAGAGAGACCAGAGAGAGACCAGAGAGAGGCCAGAGAGAGAGACCAGAGAGAGACCAGAGAGAGACCAAAGAGAGACCAGAGAGAGGCCAGAGAGAGAGACCAGAAAGAAACCAGAGAGAGGCCAAAGAGAGACCAGAGAGAGACCAGAGAGAGACCAGAGAGAGGCCAGAGAGAGACCAGAGAGAGACCAGAGAGAAACCAGAGAGAGACCAAAGAGAGACCAGAGAGAGACCAGAGAGAGACCAGAGACAGGCCAGAGAGAGGCCAGAGAGAGGCCAGAGAGAGACCAGAGAGAGACCAGAGAGAGACCAGAGAGAGGCCAGAGAGACCAGAGAGAGAGACCAGAGAGAGACCAGAGAGAGGCCAGAGAGAGACCAGAGAGAGAGACCAGAGAGAGACCAGAGACAGGCCAGAGAGAGGCCAGAGAGAGACCAGAGAGAGGCCAGAGAGAGACCAGAGAGAGGCCAGAGAGAGACCAGAGAGAGACCAGAGAGAGACCAGAGAGAGACCAAAGAGAGACCATAGAGAGACCAGAGAGAGACCAGAGAGAGGCCAGAGAGAGGCCAGAGAGAGAGACCAGAAAGAAACCAGAGAGAGACCAAAGAGAGACCAGAGAGAGACCAGAGAGAGACCAGAGACAGGCCAGAGAGAGGCCAGAGAGAGACCATAGAGAGACCAGAGAGAGACCAGAGAGAGGCCAGAGAGAGAGACCAGAGAGAGACCAGAGAGAGACCAAAGAGAGACCAGAGAGAGGCCAGAGAGAGAGACCAGAAAGAAACCAGAGAGAGGCCAAAGAGAGACCAGAGAGAGACCAGAGAGAGGCCAGAGAGAGACCAGAGAGAGACCAGAGAGAAACCAGAGAGAGACCAAAGAGAGACCAGAGAGAGACCAGAGAGAGACCAGAGACAGGCCAGAGAGAGGCCAGAGAGAGGCCAGAGAGAGACCAGAGAGAGGCCAGAGAGAGACCAGAGAGAGGCCAGAGAGACCAGAGAGAGAGACCAGAGAGAGACCAGAGACAGGCCAGAGAGAGGCCAGAGAGAGACCAGAGAGAGGCCAGAGAGAGACCAGAGAGAGGCCAGAGAGAGACCAGAGAGAGGCCAGAGAGAGACCAGAGAGAGACCAGAGACCAGAGAGAGGCCAGAGAGAGAGGCCAGAGAGAGGCCAGAGAGAGACCAGAGAGAGACCAGAGAGAGAGAGACCAGAGAGAGACCAGAGAGAGACCAGAGAGAGAGACCAGAGAGAGACACCAGAGAACCAGAGAGAGACCAGAGAGAGGCCAGAGAGAGACCAGAGAGAGACCAGAGAGAGGCCAGAGAGAGACCAGAGAGAGGCCAGAGAGAGACCAGAGAGAGACCAGAGAGAGAGACCAGAGAGAGGCCAGAGAGAGGCCAGAGAGAGACCAGAGAGAGACCAGAGACCAGAGAGAGGCCAGAGAGAGAGGCCAGAGAGAGACCAGAGAGAGGCCAGAGAGAGGCCAGAGAGAGACCAGAGAGAGAACAGAGAGAGGCCAGAGAGAGAGACCAGAGAGAGGCCAGAGAGAGACCAGAGAGAGGCCAGAGACCAGAGAGAGGCCAGAGAGAGGCCAGAGAGAGACCAGAGAGAGACCAGAGAGAAACCAGAGAGAGACAGGACTGAGGTCTAGGGGAAGACCGTGGTAGTCCTCTGAACGAACCACACCTGTGCAAACAAGCCTAAAGTTTTCTTCTTTAATTAAAGCTAACCGTCATGTTTTACTCCCGGTTATTGTCACAGATTTGTGTTTTACCAAAATCTAGTTAAATTTGGAAAGAACCAAAATACGGCACCAATCCATATTCTAGACTGTAGGTTTCAAACAGAAAAACCAAACCGAAGCACGTCTCCTCCGTCTACATTTCTTTCCGAGTCTCTCTGTTATGATCTGAGCTATTTTCACACAGGTGAGACAACCCAGACCCAGCCGAGCCGTTCCAGGCCTTACCACGGTGACGGCGTCGTTCAGCAGAGACTCTCCAAACACCAGGATGTGCAGCAGCTCATTAATATGGATCTCCTCGAACACGGCCAGCACCGCCACCGGGTCCACGGCCGAGATGATGGACCCGAACAGCAGGCACGGCAGCAGCTCCAGCTGGTTGATCTCCAGAGGGTACCCCGGGTTAATCTGGCAAACGGCGAAGAGCAACCCGCCGATGAAGAAGGAGTTCCACAGAGTCCCCACCACCGCGAACATCAGGATCGTGCCCAGGTTATCCATGAACTGCCGGATGGGGAGAAAGTAGCCGGCGTCCAGGATGATGGGAGGAAGCAGGCAGAGGAAGAAGACCTCGGCGTTCATGACCGGAGGCACGTCTTCACCGGCCAATCGGATGAGGCCGCCGACCAGCAGGCCCACCACGATGAGGAGGCAGCTCTCCGGGACGATGTTGTTCAGGCGAGGGATGAGATGGAAGCCTGGGAGAGAAGAGGAGGACCAGGGTTATGGGTCTGTCAAAGGCCAGGGAGAGACCAGGGAGAGAGACCAGAGAGAGACCAGGGAGAGAGACCAGGGAGAGACCAGAGAGAGACCAGAGAGAGACCAGGGAGAGAGACCAGAGAGAGAGACCAGTGAGAGACCAGTGAGAGACCAGAGAGAGACCAGGGAGAGAGACCAGAGAGAGACCAGAGAGAGACCAGGGAGAGAGACCAGAGAGAGACCAGAGAGAGAGACCAGAGAGAGACCAGGGAGAGAGACCAGAGAGAGACCAGAGAGAGAGACCAGAGAGAGACCAGGGAGAGAGACCAGAGAGAGAGCAGAGAGAGAGACCAGAGAGAGACCAGGGAGAGAGACCAGAGAGAGAGACCAGTGAGAGACCAGTGAGAGACCAGAGAGAGACCAGGGAGAGAGACCAGAGAGAGACCAGAGAGAGAGACCAGAGAGAGACCAGGGAGAGAGACCAGGGAGAGACCAGAGAGAGACCAGAGAGAGACCAGGGAGAGAGACCAGAGAGAGAGACCAGTGAGAGACCAGAGAGAGACCAGAGAGAGACCAGAGAGAGACCAGAGAGAGAGACCAGAGAGAGACCAGTGAGAGACCAGAGAGAGACCAGGGAGAGAGACCAGAGAGAGACCAGAGAGAGAGACCAGAGAGAGAGACCAGGGAGAGAGACCAGAGAGAGACCAGAGAGAGAGACCAGAGAGAGACCAGTGAGAGACCAGAGAGAGACCAGGGAGAGAGACCAGAGAGAGACCAGAGAGAGAGACCAGAGAGAGACCAGGGAGAGAGACCAGAGAGAGAGCAGAGAGAGAGACCAGAGAGAGACCTGAGAGAGAGACCAGAGAGAGAGACCAGGGAGAGAGACCAGGGAGAGAGACCAGGGAGAGAGACCAGAGAGAGACCAGGGAGAGAGACCAGGGAGAGAGACCAGGGAGAGAGACCAGGGAGAGAGACCAGAGAGAGAGAGACCAGAGAGAGACCAGGGAGAGAGACCAGAGAGAGACCAGAGAGAGAGAGACCAGAGAGAGACCAGGGAGAGAGACCAGAGAGAGACCAGAGAGAGAGAGACCAGAGAGAGACCAGAGAGAGAGACCAGAGAGAGAGACCAGGGAGAGAGACCAGGGAGAGAGACCAGAGAGAGAGACCAGAGAGAGAGACCAGAGAGAGAGACCAGAGAGAGAGACCAGAGAGAGACCAGAGAGAGAGACCAGAGAGAGAGACCAGAGAGAGACCAGAGAGAGAGACCAGGGAGAGAGACCAGAAAGAGACCAGAGAAGATGAAGAGGAGTGCAGAGCGGCTCAGGTGAGTCCAAAACGAACACATAACACTAGCATCTTGATCTCACAGAGTATAGCACCTTTGCTAGCACCGGAGCCATTTCTTCGTAGCATTTATATAAGTGTAATATGACAGTGGATCTTATTGTTTACTTTTAAAACAATCGCACATTTTCTTTACATTGAACTGAGAATAAAACATTTTAAATTTCAGTTTCATGAATTCCCAGAGATAACACAATGCAGTCAATATTCAGTATCGAAGTACTCACATTAAAAGGTTACTCTTATTAAAGTCCCCACTTTCCTCCCACTGGGTTTTTAGAGTTTTTCCTGAGGGTCTGAGGGCAGTGGAGATGATCCAGGACACTTTATAAACTTCATGTGAGAAAGTCTGTATTCCTGCGATTATCAGAAAGTAACTGTAATCTAAATACCAGACTTTAAAGTAGTAACTGTGAGGGAATATAGTTACTCAGAGTATTCTGAATAATAAACAGGATTACATGTATTCAGTTAAAGGTAAAGATATAATCCCAAACTAAAAGAACAAGAATCTGAAAGAATTCAAGTCAGTGTCGATGACACAGACGCTGCAAATATTTAACATTCCAGACATTTTAGTGTCAGAGTTTACACTGTTCAGACAGAAGGTGAAATGAAAAGTTAAAGAACAAGACGTTGTATTTATATGTATATATATGTGTGTATCTATTGTATGTGTATATTTATATGTATATACAGTGCCTTGCGAAAGTATTCGGCCCCCTTGAACCTTTCAACATTTCGCCACATTTCAGGCTTCAAACATAAAGATATAAAATTTTAATTTTTTGTCATGAATCAACAACAAGTGGGACACAATCGTAAAGTGGAACGAAATTTATTGGATAATTTAAACTTTTCTTTTTTAAACCTCCTGTGGACTCACCACCTGCAGAGGGTCAGTGAGGGGCTGGTGCTATGAGACTTGGGTGGCATCTCTGACTGCCACCCCCCTGACCCAGAAATGGATTAAAGGGTATAAAATGGATGGATGGATGGAATTTAAACTTTTTTAACAAATAAAAAACTGAAAAGTGGGGCGTGCAATATTATTCGGCCCCTTTACTTTCAGTGCAGCAAACTCAGTCCAGAAGTTCAGTGAGGATCTTTGAATGATCCAATGTTGTCCTAAATGACTGATGATGATAAATAGAATGCCCCTGTGTGTAATCAAGTCTCCGTATAAATGCACCTGCTCTTTGATAGTCTCAGGGTTCTGTTTAAAGCACAGAGAGAACCATGAAGACAAAGGAACACACCAGGCAGGTCCGAGATACTGTTGTGGAGAAGTTTAAAGCCGGATTTAGATACAAAAAGATTTCCCAAGCTTTAAACATCTCAAGGAGCACTGTGCAAGCAATTATATTGAAATGGAAGGAGTATCAGACCACTGCAAATCTACCAAGACCTGGCTGTCCCTCCAAAACTTTCATCTCAAACAAGGAGAAGACTGATCAGAGATGCAGCCAAGAGGCCCATGATCACTCTGGATGAACTGCTGGGTAATTGTCTTTCTGGGTACACCCCCACAGGCCTGGAGTGAGATTGCAAGTATGTCAGCGCACGTGATCATGGACCTCTTTGAGCCGGGACCAAGCCCCGGTGATCCAAGATGGCGTTCTATTGAAATCAATGGCTTGTGTCAAGATTAGCGGAAGTCCCATGATGCTTTGCACCAAGTATGCGTGTGTGGCTCTCATGCACGTGCACAGAGGGGCAGTGCTCTGACCAATCAGAGCTGATCATTGTTCTGGAGTCAGAGCGGGAGCCAGACGAGCAGAGTTTTTGGCAGTAAAGTGTGGATTTAAAGAAAACCGAAGGATTTACAAGAAAAAAAAGTTCTCCGTCAGGTTCTCCGTCAGGTTCTCCGTCAGGTGAGGTCAAGCTGTTTTAGTTTACATTGAGTTCTATGAGGAAAATGTCTGTAGCCCAAGTGAATTTACTTTTGTTTAGTCTGCAGTACCGCGAGAATCCCCCACGTATGGATCCTTCAGCTCCAAGCTGTAACACTATCCAGATATTCTAATAGATCCATGGCCGGGACCCGCCCCCACTGGTCCTGGCGTTTACACTCGCAGGGCAGGTGAGGGCAGGTGAGAGCAGGCTGGGTCGTGTCCTGACATACCTCCTGCAGGCTTCACAGGACTGAGTGGTTAGCGGTGAGGACCCTGTGAATGTGGCCTAATGATCAACTGAAGGAAAAATGGAAATGAGATGTAAAATGTCTATTGCAGAATCCCCCAAAATACCGGTCGTTGCCTTTTGTTTTTAGAATATGACCCGTGTCGGTTTGAGATTGCAAATAAACAAACTAATACTAATGATGTATGACAGGATATAGTTGTCTGACCAGTTGTTTTACAGCTCCTTTGGATTACACTGCTGTTCTAGTGTAAATCAGTGACTCACATTAGCACAGGTGACGGAACAAGGAAGAATGCAGCAGGCCCCAGGGAATGTCCCGCTGCCAGAGAAAACAAGAGACTGCCAAAGGGAATGGCGTTGGGTTAGCTTCCTTCTGCGAGGACGATAAAGCTGTGACATAGTTTTACAGGACGCTAGACCAGAAAACAGGAGTAAATATTCAGACCTGCAACTTTGACAGAACCTGCTGCTGCCGTGGATTATTATCAACCCAGACATGAGACATCAGAAGGTTGCTTTGGGCGATTAGCATTTATTAGCAGTTTTAAGCTACAGTACAGAGCAAAAGTGTGGACACCCTCTCTCCTTCACTGAGTTCTTTTTATGACTATTGCTGTAGACCCGCACCAGGCTGTGTAAGGGCTGTTTGACCAATAAGGAGAGAGACCGGACCTGAACCCAGTCCAGATGGTTTTGGGGCTGGACCACAGAGTGAAGGGGCCAACAAGTGCTAAGCATCATGGGAACTCGGACCATTTCAGGTCCTGTTGAAGCTCATCCAGAGAATGCCGAGAGTGAAGCAGTATCAGAGCAAAAGGAGCTACTTTGAAGAACTAGAATATAACACATATTTACACTTGGTTCATACTTTTTTACTACGGACATAATTCACATGAGTTCATTCATAGGTTTGAAACCCTCAGTATCAATCTACTATTTTCATTATCATGAAAATAAAAACTCTTTGAATGAGAAGGTGTCCAAACTTTTGGTCTGTACTGTAGGTCCCAGACAGCTACAAAGTCTGATCCATGGCCGCTCCTGCAGAAGTTTGCCAGTCTTATATAAATATACAAATGTCTGACTGTCAGAGAGAAGGATGGTACTTATATAGACCTTAAATACAGGTGTAAACACAGAGACTTTGGAGACATGACCGGGCAGAATGAACAGACTGGAAAAGACCACGTAGACAAAGAGTGGCATGACGGAGAGATGAACATATGACTTTCTCCCAGACCAATCTCCAACGTAAACAAGACAGTAATGTACAAAGAATGGCTCTGTAAGCAGTTTTAAAGTACAGGTGTTAGCATATTTGAAACTCCATGAAACAGTGTCTGTATGAATTAGCAAGCGATAAAGTTTAGATATTCACAGTCCCACAGAAATGATTGTTTTCTCTGTGGTTCAATCGGCAGTTTCTTATTCGTTCTATATCGAAAATCTGAGTTAATTATTTGCAAAAAACAGATTTCTCAGTTGTGAAAATGTGTCAAAAGTGGTGGAATTGCTCGTTACAGTCTTCAATATGTTTGGTTTCTAGTCAGTACATTTCTGCACAAGACTTTGCTCAACAAGGGATGAAATGTTATACGTGTGGCACTAAAAGAAAAAGAAAGTGGCAAATTTTAAGCTTCTCTCTACTTCCATAACTGTCAACTGATCGACATGACGCAACCTGTTTATTGCAATCAGAAAGTCTGTGATCCGGGCGCCAGAACTCACCGTGTGGAGCTAATCTCACTGGTAAAGTACCATGTGGAGCTAATCTCACTGGTAAAGTACCATGTGGCGCAGAACTAAAAAAGGTCTCGTTATGATTTTCAAATCATTAACGACAAAACAAGGAATAAAACCAGGATTTCTATCTTTGTGAAAAAGGTGTTGGTTATAGATTTGTTGTTGACAAAACTCTTGTCTATTCAGCTGTTATGGTCCCAGCTGGATTCGTCTGCATATCTGGCAACCTGAGTCAGGGAGAGTGGGAGAGGCTGCAGTACCACTTTTGGCCACATGTTTACACTCTGCTCCTTTAAATACTGAGCAGAACTCCTTTCTACTTTCTCCTTTGTAATCTTTCTCAGCGTGTGCGTCTTCCTTCTTAAAGAATCAAACCCCGGGACAACCGAGCAGTGCCAATCTCTGTGCAGCCTCCGTCCCAATCCATTGCTCACATACAGTACAGAGCAAAAGAGTGGACACCCTCTCTCCTTCACTGAGTTCTTTTCATGACTATTGCTGTAGACCCGCACCAGGCTGTGTAAGGGCTGTTTGACCAATAAGGAGAGAGACCGGACCTGAACCCAGTCCAGATGGTTTTGGGGCTGGACCACAGAGTGAAGGGGCCAACAAGTGCTAAGCATCATGGGAACTCGGACCATTTCAGGTCCTGTTGAAGCTCATCCAGAGAATGCCGAGAGTGAAGCAGTATCAGAGCAAAAGGAGCTACTTTGAAGAACCAGAATATAACACATATTTACACTTGGTTCATACTTTTTTACTACGAACATAATTCACATGAGTTCATTCATAGGTTTGAAGCCCTCAATGTCAATCTACAATTTTGAGAGTCACGAAGATAAACTCTTGAGATGGGTGGGTGTGTCCAAACTTTTGGTCTGTACTGTATAAGTTTATTATAGAAAGTCATACCTGGTCTATAGTCACAGCACACCTCGGCCTCCACCCATGACACATCAACAACCACCCAAACTCCTGTAACCCGACCCAGCTCTCGCTACACGCTCATGGGGGCTAAACAATCCGATATGGGCCAACGCCACGGTTTGTTGATCTTGTTAGAGACAAGGGGAAAAAGGCCTTTGTCGCGGGTCGGGTTCTGGACCGTGGTTGGAAAGGGAGGGGCCTCTTCATAAAGGACCAGGACGACACCAGACGAGGCACCGAGGACTCGACCCGCTCAGCCGCGACATATGGTACCGGGGCAGCGGCCTGTGTAGGGTTACATGGAGGTTCAGGTTTGCCAGCGCTGGTATAATTACCCAGTACACATGGGAGGGACCATGGAGGTTAAATGTTTGCTGGTGTGATGCTGGTAATATATGGACAGGGTTTATGTGCCGTGTTAGTGTTAGAGCAGGGGTGCTCAATACGTCGATCGCGATCTACCAGTCGATCGCAAAGGTAGTATTGGTAGATCGCATTAAATAAATAAAAAATTACACATTCTAAACTAATATATACAAAAAACTCCGGGCAAAGTGGAGATTTTTGAAAACTCCGTTAATGCATTTGTGTGTAGACAGAGATAATAGGAGTTTTGCGTTCTCGCACGCCACAGTACCCCCCTAAATTCCTCTGATCACTGAAGCATGGATCATACTACCTTAAAAACTGTTCGCTGTGAGATGCTCGCAGCAGCGAACATCCTCCACATCAGAGAGCAGCAAAGTGATCGCGGGGACTCACGCTCGAAAACAACCAAACCAGGACTAAACCAGGACTAAACCAGGACTAAACCAGGGCTGAGGACGGGGTCAGTGCTTGTAAACATACGTCTTTACTCTGAGTGTCTTCTATGACTGTAAAAGTGCCGTTACCGGCGTCTGCATCAAAGCTCCGCCCACTTCTGTGTTTTTCCCCAACGCAGGACACAGGACGTAAGAGACGCACATGTTTGGAATGTTACGAATGTGACTGATAACGCAGATGTGTGGATGCAAATTATTTTATAAACTGAGGAGGGGAAATATTTGGATTAAAAAAAAACAGGCATGGCACATGGACATGGCACCACAGTCAAATGACATCTGTGTTTTACTCAGTAATGTTGTGTGTTTTACTCTGTAATGTTTTACTGACACTTAGGTGACTGCACATGCGCAAACAACCGCGCTCAGTGCAGGAAAGCTAAACCACGACAAACTTGTCAGCGAGTTACCACCAATTTTCCGGACTATGCATCCCTGGCCGATTCAATTCAGTGCAAGTCATAAGAGTAAACTCGGGTAATGACAAAAAATGTACATAGATAATTGTGTTGTGTTGTGCTATATTGGCTCATGCGGTTTTGCATGTACATAAACATACATTGTAGGTATAAAGAATATTTTTTGAAATAAATATATGATTTGCATTTTTGTAGTAGGTAGATCATTTTGACTTGATCCTTTTATAAGTAGCTCGCATGCTGAAAAAGTGTGAGCCTGTGTCCAAACTGTTTTGGTCTGTACTGTATAAGTTTATTATAGAAAGTCATACCTGGTCTATAGTCACAGCACACCTCGGCCTCCACCCATGACACATCAACAACCACCCAAACTCCTGTAACCCGACCAGCTCTCGCTACACGCTCATGGGGGCTAAACAATCCGATATGGGCCAACGCCACGGTTTGTTGATCTTGTTAGAGACAAGGGGAAAAAGGCCTTTGTCGCGGGTCGGGTTCTGGACCGTGGTTGGAAAGGGAGGGCCTCTTCATAAAGGACCAGGACGACACCAGACGAGGCACCGAGGACTCGACCCGCTCAGCCGCGACATATGGTACCGGGGCAGCGGCCTGTGTAGGGTTACATGGAGGTTCAGGTTTGCCAGCGCTGGTATAATTACCCAGTACACATGGGAGGGACCATGGAGGTTAAATGTTTGCTGGTGTGATGCTGGTAATATATGGACAGGGTTTATGTGCCGTGTTAGTGTTAGAGCTAGGGTTGCCACGATTTCAACTTTTTGAGTCACGATTATTGACATTATGAAAGAAAATCCACTCTTTATTGTTTTGAGTTTTTTTTTGGAAAACAATTCATGGAAAAATTAAGATCATATAATATTTTACATTATTTCATTGTATGTATTACATTTAAATTATACATTCATGTAAAAATCTGAACATTATGGATATTAAGTATAAAAATGTTCATATAAAAAAAATTAATTCTGGAATGTATATGATGTAGTAGTAGCGTTGACTAAGGATACGTACTGTCCCTTTAAGAGCGTCTCCCACACATGCAGTGTTTTCACCGGTGTGACTTACACTTTCACATTTGCACAATCCTTTTTTATTAAATGTGCACCTGGGACAGTTTTGGAGTTTATTTCTGAACATTTGGACAACTTTATAGACAATTATACAGTTGTTTCCCGTGACTTGGACAAACAGTAAAGGAGGATTACCTGAAGATGTTCTCTCATGTTTGAAGTATTGGGAACTACACTTTGCTCATATTTTGGATTCCCAAAGTGATGTCACACGTCTGACTTAAATTGTGGTAGATACAACTCTGGGGGAGCTTGTCCTGCCATCTCCAAGTTACCGGTGAGTGTCCTCCGTGTGCCGCGGGCCGTACTGCACCTCGCTGGAGCTTTCCGTACCAGCGGTAAACCATCTAAATCCTTATGGTTAACCTCCCGCAGGCTTTTATGATCTCGGCAACCCTAGTTAGAGCCAAGGTCTCCAACCTGTAGCTCGGGATTAACCAGTAGCTCGCCAGCCCCTTTCAGGTAGCTCCCCAAAGGATTTAGAATTTAACACAAGATTCTGAATGAATACATTTTGAGTCACTACATGTCTATCATAAGTATACATACATGGTTTCTACAGTATTATGGTATATTTACATGTGTTTTCTCTCTTGTCTTAATTATTGCATACATCTTTATTAAAACTGCAAGAAAAGAGTAGCTCTCTGCCTCTTCTGTTGTGTAAACGTAGCTCTCCGGTTGACAAAGGTTGGTTAGAGTTTGGTTTTGGGAAGGGCCAGGGCATGGGTGTGTCTACAGTAAAGTGTCATTATAGTAGCTAGACTTTAAAAGGTTATAACTCAAAAACTAAACTTACTATTGTAGATTAAAAACACAGACAAATCAAAAGATAGTGTGGATAAAACATCAGGAAATCACTTCATTTATAAATCAATACTAATTTAAATGACCCTCGAAAAATGCGTAACGGACGTAATGGATGAATGAATTGGTTTACTATATGAAAGTAATGAGCTCCAGGACAGACTCAGGAAACACTGGACTGCGTCAGATGGAACGTCTCAGGATTCTCCCGAAGAGTGAGATGTGTGTGGCTGCCCGTGTAGCCCAGCAACGGATAAAGCGGAAGAACGGATGAATGAATCGATCAACATTTACTGGTGGTTATGTCAAGGGGAGGGACTATGTGCATTAAAAAGATACAAGATCATACGGCCAAAAATATACATATTTATGAAGTCATGAGGTCGTACCATGTGTAAACTCTGGTCCATGATCATCTCCTACATGTACGTCTGGTCTTACCATGTGTAAACTCTGGTCCATGATCATCTCCTACATGTACGTCTGGTCTTACCATGTGTAAACTCTGGTCCATGATCATCTCCTACATGTACGTCTGGTCTTACCATGTGTAAACTCTGGTCCATGATCATCTCCTACATGTACGTCTGGTCTTACCATGTGTAAACTCTGGTCCATGGTCATTTCCTACATGTACGTCTGGTCTTACCATGTGTAAACTCTGGTCCATGGTCATTTCCTACATGTACGTCTGGGTCTGATCCTAGTGGCTGCAGTTTTCCTCGTTGAGAGTCACGAAGATAAACTCTTGAGATGGGTGGGTGTGTCCAAACTTTTGGTCTGTACTGTATAAGTTTATTATAGAAAGTCATACCTGGTCTATAGTCACAGCACACCTCGGCCTCCACCCATGACACATCAACAACCACCCAAACTCCTGTAACCCGACCCAGCTCTCGCTACACGCTCATGGGGGCTAAACAATCCGATATGGGCCAACGCCACGGTTTGTTGATCTTGTTAGAGACAAGGGGAAAAAGGCCTTTGTCGCGGGTCGGGTTCTGGACCGTGGTTGGAAAGGGAGGGGCCTCTTCATAAAGGACCAGGACGACACCAGACGAGGCACCGAGGACTCGACCCGCTCAGCCGCGACATATGGTACCGGGGCAGCGGCCTGTGTAGGGTTACATGGAGGTTCAGGTTTGCCAGCGCTGGTATAATTACCCAGTACACATGGGAGGGACCATGGAGGTTAAATGTTTGCTGGTGTGATGCTGGTAATATATGGACAGGGTTTATGTGCCGTGTTAGTGTTAGAGCTAGGGTTGCCACGATTTCAACTTTTTGAGTCACGATTATTGACATTATGAAAGAAAATCCACTCTTTATTGTTTTGAGTTTTTTTCTGGAAAACAATTCATGGAAAAATTAAGATCATATAATATTTTACATTATTTCATTGTATGTATTACATTTAAATTATACATTCATGTAAAAATCTGAACATTATGGATATTAAGTATAAAAATGTTCATATAAAAAAAATTAATTCTGGAATGTATATGATGTAGTAGTAGCGTTGACTAAGGATACGTACTGTCCCTTTAAGAGCGTCTCCCACACATGCAGTGTTTTCACCGGTGTGACTTACACTTTCACATTTGCACAATCCTTTTTTATTAAATGTGCACCTGGGACAGTTTTGGAGTTTATTTCTGAACATTTGGACAACTTTATAGACAATTATACAGTTGTTTCCCGTGACTTGGACAAACAGTAAAGGAGGATTACCTGAAGATGTTCTCTCATGTTTGAAGTATTGGGAACTACACTTTGCTCATATTTTGGATTCCCAAAGTGATGTCACACGTCTGACTTAAATTGTGGTAGATACAACTCTGGGGGAGCTTGTCCTGCCATCTCCAAGTTACCGGTGAGTGTCCTCCGTGTGCCGCGGGCCGTACTGCACCTCGCTGGAGCTTTCCGTACCAGCGGTAAACCATCTAAATCCTTATGGTTAACCTCCCGCAGGCTTTTATGATCTCGGCAACCCTAGTTAGAGCCAAGGTCTCCAACCTGTAGCTCGGGATTAACCAGTAGCTCGCCAGCCCCTTTCAGGTAGCTCCCCAAAGGATTTAGAATTTAACACAAGATTCTGAATGAATACATTTTGAGTCACTACATGTCTATCATAAGTATACATACATGGTTTCTACAGTATTATGGTATATTTACATGTGTTTTCTCTCTTGTCTTAATTATTGCATACATCTTTATTAAAACTGCAAGAAAAGAGTAGCTCTCTGCCTCTTCTGTTGTGTAAACGTAGCTCTCCGGTTGACAAAGGTTGGTTAGAGTTTGGTTTTGGGAAGGGCCAGGGCATGGGTGTGTCTACAGTAAAGTGTCATTATAGTAGCTAGACTTTAAAAGGTTATAACTCAAAAACTAAACTTACTATTGTAGATTAAAAACACAGACAAATCAAAAGATAGTGTGGATAAAACATCAGGAAATCACTTCATTTATAAATCAATACTAATTTAAATGACCCTCGAAAAATGCGTAACGGACGTAATGGATGAATGAATTGGTTTACTATATGAAAGTAATGAGCTCCAGGACAGACTCAGGAAACACTGGACTGCGTCAGATGGAACGTCTCAGGATTCTCCCGAAGAGTGAGATGTGTGTGGCTGCCCGTGTAGCCCAGCAACGGATAAAGCGGAAGAACGGATGAATGAATCGATCAACATTTACTGGTGGTTATGTCAAGGGGAGGGACTATGTGCATTAAAAAGATACAAGATCATACGGCCAAAAATATACATATTTATGAAGTCATGAGTCGTACATGTGTAACTTGGTCAGTCATCCATGTGTAAAACTCTGGTCCATGATCATCTCCTACATGTACGTCTGGTCTTACCATGTGTAAACTCTGGTCCATGATCATCTCCTACATGTACGTCTGGTCTTACCATGTGTAAACTCTGGTCCATGATCATCTCCTACATGTACGTCTGGTCTTACCATGTGTAAACTCTGGTCCATGATCATCTCCTACATGTACGTCTGTCTTACCATGTGTAAACTCTGGTCCATGGTCATTTCCTACATGTACGTCTGGTCTTACCATGTGTAAACTCTGGTCCATGATCATCTCCTACATGTACGTCTGGTCTTACCATGTGTAAACTCTGGTCCATGATCATCTCCTACATGTACGTCTGGTCTTACCATGTGTAAACTCTGGTCCATGATCATCTCCTACATGTACGTCTGGTCTTACCATGTGTAAACTCTGGTCCATGGTCATCTCCTACATGTACGTCTGGTCTTACCATGTGTAAACTCTGGTCCATGGTCATTTCCTACATGTACGTCTGGTCTTACCATGTGTAAACTCTGGTCCATGGTCATTTCCTACATGTACGTCTGGGTCTGATCCTAGTGGCTGCAGTTTCCTCGGTTGAATCTCCTCCGACCAATCAGAGAGCGGGGGAGGCGGGTGTTGTAGGTCGGTGTCGGTGACGTCAGAGTTTGTGCTGAATTTGCTGGTTGTAGTTTGTCGGAGAATGTGATAGTAAAATAATCTGTTCTGGTTCAATCCAAATATCAAGAAACTGAAGCCGGAGCAAGAGGAATGTTTAGTAAATGTCACTGAAGCAAAGATGTTGTGGCTCTACTCCCCACGGGCTCCGTTAGTGACAAAGGAGATGGCTAAAGCTAGGCTACATGCTAAAGCTAGGCTAAATGCTAAAGCTAGGCTAAATGCTAAAGCTAGGCTAAATGCTAAAGCTAGGCTACATGCTAAAGTTAGGCTAATGCTAAAGCTAGGCTAAATGCTAAAGCTAGGCTACATGCTAAATGCTAACAACACTCGGGCTCATTACATACGTCACAGTAAACTCAGATCCAATGGTTTCAATCTGCAAAAGGAGTTAGCCCCTCCCACCTGTTAAGTCCAGACCTTAGTATGAAATGAAATGAGTACCATGGTGCGGTAAGACCAGGCTACTTCAATACAGGTCAATACAGTACCTCCAAAATCTGATGTGTATATTCTTTTATGAATGACAAAATAGCAATCCTCATTTGCAATCGCTTCCTTTGACACAGGACAAACTTGCTCTTGGTATTTCAAACTTTTAATCTCCTAATCTCAAACACAGACGTATATATTCTATAACTCTGCTAATGCCATCTCTCCACACGACGACCGCTCCCAGTGAAACCGCAATTATCCAGATAAGCGCAAACTCAATTAAGAATGATTGGTATTTTAACTTCATCACAGCATGACTTTGTAAAGGGCAGACTCAGGGAGGAAAGCAAACCAGACAGAGAACCGCTGATATCGTTAAACTCAGGGATGCAGCTCACAACAGACCGTCAAATCCAGACTTCAGACTAATATCCTGGATTACTTTCTGTACTTTATGAGAGACCAGCCACGCCCCCCACAGCTGGGACGACACACAATCTTTCTGTGGCTGTGGAAATCTAAATAAGACGTATGTTGGAAGCAAAATGACGTGCACAACGGCTAGCTTGAAGTAGCCGCGGGATAATTAGCATATGGGGCTAAGGAGGACTGCGTAGGACTGATGATGATTGCGTTAGAGACCTGGTTTCATAACACGACTGATTTCACCTCCTTCCTTAAAGACGATGAAGATATGTGTTTTATTTGTACACCAGTGGGGAAATTTCAGTGTTGCACCGCACAGACAGGACAGTAGTAAGAGAAAGGGAGAAGAAGAAGCTGCTGTTTCTTAGCTAGAAGATCAGGTTCGACAGCGTTAGCATGTTGCTGAGTAAGGGGTAAATATATTTGGTTATTTGGCAAGTTTACATTATTTTCTCCATGTATTTCACCAGTTAACTCTAGTTTGGTTTTATCCATAGAAACGAAACCAAAAGGTGAGTCCTCTCCTACACGTTCCCGTTGGAGATCTGATCTTATGCACTTTCTACATATAGAAAAAATGAGGTATACGCTCTCTGTCACTGTTAAATTTAAACAAACATGGCGGCCATTCCTAACATACATGGAAGATTTGAGAATGGTTGGCGTACCTTGATATACGTATAATAAAACCTGTAACTCTAATTTTACCTTGATATTACAGTATGGGAATCTTGTTTACATTTTAGTTTATTTTTTTTATTTTTTATTTTTTGACTGAAAAAATGCAGTCAATCTATGCATTATTTTTTTCTTTTTATGTTTGAAAGAAAAGGCATATCATTCTGTGTCTGGTACACACATATGTGAATTGTCATATTTAAAATTATTAAATAAAATTATAAAAAAAAAATAATAATAAATAAATAACAGTAAATCATTTAATCCAAACCTGAAATTAATTGCATATTTATGAATGTATGAACTTGTCATCTACAGGGACATCTACATATACAAGAACAGAAAGAAGACAAAAATTGTACGTATTAGTCTCTTGTTTTGCTAGTTTTGCAAAGACAGATTCATATTTTAACCCACAACATCCCCCTGTCTCCTTTAGTCTGTTTTATTGTCCTATTCTATGTCTTTTAACCAGTTCAATCTCCTCCGTCTGCTTTATATCCAAGCACTTAATCTCACGCCTTTTGCACATTTGTCTGCGCATTAATCCGTGCGCCTGCAGAGACCTGTGAAATCATTAAGGAAATTACGAGAGCCTTCCTGTGGTTAGCCGCTCCTCCAATCTGCGTCAAGTCCAAACTGTCAGGGTTCCGTTCTCCAACTGTCATTCACCCCTCACACCGCCGGCCAGAAATAGCCCCGGCATTCAGTCAAGGATTATTGGGGACAAAGATAGTGACAAAGCAGAACGCTGAGAGAGAGTTTAGCAGCATTTCTGACACGGTAAAGATTGACACGGCTGTACATTACAGAGCGCTGTTTAAAGTCAAATACATCAGAGGCAAAGGAATGGACAAGACGAGGCCGGAACTGGTTCAATGTGTATTAGAAAATATTCAAAGTATTGCATAAAACCAGTTAAACCAAGACCTAACACAGAGGATCATATGTTAGAGTCTAGGGAGGCCAGAAGTAGCAGTAGCAGTAGTAGGAGAACTTGTAGCAGTAGCAGAAGTAGTAGTAGAAGAAGTAGCAGCAGCAGCAGCAGTACCTTTCTCTTAAAAGACTAAATGCTAAAGCTAAATGCTAAAGCTAAATGCTAAATGCCTCACTCACTCGGGCTCATTACAAACATCACAGTAACCTCAGATCCAATGGTTTCAATCTGCAAAAGAAGTTAGCCCCTCCCACCTGTTAACGGAGCAAATCCAGACCTTAGTACTAATGAAATGAGTGCTATGGTGTGGTAAGACCAGGTTACTTCAGAGGTGCAGGGAGAAACGGCGACCGCAGAAGCAGAGTGAAAGTGACAAAAGGAGTGGATCCTCCATAGTGACCTGGGGAGGACACGGCACTGAGCGTCTGACAAATGCAGTCCGTGTGGGAGGCCTCGCGGCGCTAAAACCGGACCAAGAGGCACAGTTAACAGGCACTTAAAGCAGCCAAGTGTGACTGTGATTATGGCTCCAGGGCCCATCGACTGAAGAGCCCAGGGAGGGTTTGACAAGTGGAAGAGTGGGCCGGAAAACAAACTGGGGATTTCAGCATAAAAACATTCATTCTATTCAATCTTTTTATAACTGAACCACGGGATTTGGAGATTACGTCTTTCAGAAACAGCTCATCTGAGTCAGAACGTGATGGGACTTTCTAATAAACATGTGATGAAGAAATCTGTATTCTAATATTAGTTCTGCAATGTTAGACCCCATTCAAAAGCGTTGGTTAAGATGTACACACAGCGTATAAAAGACACAAAAAGGTAGATTAAAGGTTGCAGTAAAGGATTCATGTTAGCTTAGCATTAGCATCCGAGTAGCACAGAGTCAAAACCCCCAAGCCCTCCACCAAACCCAAACCTCTCTGGTCTTATTGGACGAACACCAGAATGATTGACAAGTGGGAGGACCAATAGTCTTGATCCACCCGGAAGTAGAAAATCCTCATCAATAGCTTTATTTTAACACACAGGTTATAATGAAACTACCCAGCCCTCATTCTCTCTCTATACAAACATTCGGAATTCAAAGCTCAACAGCAACAGCCTCAACGTTGATTAAATAAAACAGAATTTGTGGCTTGTGTAATGAATCGGAGATCTCCCACAGAGACAGTTAATCAATAGGTCTCTGAGGTCACGGCAACATCACATCAACAAATATATCTTGCTTTGAATTCACCTTATAATTAGGAACGCAACAATTGTGATTTTTCTTTCCCTTTTGTTTTTTATATGTATATTTTTCTTGCCAGTTTTCCTTTGTCGCTGTAACCACCTCCTGTCGCCTCCAGTGGAAGTTGGCTGGATGATACTATGAAGTTGTGTTAATTATCTCACTGGTATTTTGTGTTAGTGAGGCATAGGGCCACATAGAATTAACCCTCAGGCCTGAGTTTGAACCAGTGACATGCTGCAATACCACCCCAGGCCTGTGGGGGTGGACCCGGAAGAAGAATTATTCAATGCTGATGTACGCATCTTCTTACCTTCCGAAAACGGGTTTACAGTCTGGTCCAAAAGTAATAATTAGTGTCTATGGTTTGGACGTGCCTGCCGTAGAGCATCCAGTCTATTTTTGCCATTTTAGTTTTGTGACAAAGGTAAAATGAAATAAACTCAACTTCATATTTACTTGAAAGCTATCCAGTATAAAAAAACATACAATCCTTGGTATTTTTACATTTCTGTGGTTTTCCAGTACTTTGGAGCCATTTTTTGCACAAAATACTTTTCCTTTGATAATTTTCAAAAACCTCAACAACCACAGATTCTTATTGGACAAAAGCATAAACCTCGAGAATGCCTTTTTCTTGCACTTGTTACACATTATGTCTCGTTGCCAGGGACGTCACACATCATGTCTCGTTACCAGGGACGTTACACATCATGTCTCGTTGCCAGGGACGTTACACATCATGTCTCGTTACCAGGGACGTTACACATCATGTCTCGTTGCCAGGGACGTTACACATCATGTCTCGTTACCAGGGACGTCACACATCATGTCTCGTTGCCAGGGACGTCACACATCATGTCTCGTTACCAGGGACGTCACACATTATGTCTCGTTGCCAGGGACGTCACACATTATGTCTCGTTGCCAGGGACGTCACACATCATGTCTCGTTACCAGGGACGTTACACATCATGTCTCGTTACCAGGGACGTCACACATTATGTCTCGTTGCCAGGGACGTCACACATCATGTCTCTTACCAGGGACGTCACACATCATGTCTCGTTACCAGGGACGTCACACATTATGTCTCGTTGCCAGGGACGTCACACATTATATCTCGTTGCCAGGGACGTCACACATTATGTCTCGTTGCCAGGGACGTCACACATTATGTCTCGTTGCCAGGGACGTCACACATTATGTCTCGTTGCCAGGGACGTCACACATTATGTCTCGTTGCCAGGGACGTCACACATTATGTCTCGTTGCCAGGGACGTCACACATTATGTCTCGTTACCAGGGACGTCACACATTATGTCTCGTTGCCAGGGACGTCACACATCATGTCTCGTTACCAGGGACGTCACACATCATGTCTCGTTGCCAGGGACGTCACACATCATGTCTCGTTGCCAGGGACGTCACACATTATGTCTCGTTGCCAGGGACGTCACACATTATGTCTCGTTGCCAGGGACGTCACACATTATGTCTCGTTGCCAGGGACGTCACACATTATGTCTCGTTGCCAGGGACGTCACACATTATGTCTCGTTGCCAGGGACGTCACACATTATGTCTCGTTGCCAGGGACGTCACACATTATGTCTCGTTGCCAGGGACGTCACACATTATGTCTCGTTGCCAGGGACGTCACACATTATGTCTCGTTGCCAGGGACGTCACACATTATGTCTCGTTGCCAGGGACGTCACACATTATGTCTCGTTGCCAGGGACGTCACACATCATGTCTCGTTGCCAGGGACGTCACACATCATGTCTCGTTACCAGGGACGTCACACATCATGTCTCGTTGCCAGGGACGTCACACATCATGTCTCGTTACCAGGGACGTCACACATTATGTCTCGTTGCCAGGGACGTCACACATCATGTCTCGTTACCAGGGACGTCACACATTATGTCTCGTTGCCAGGGACGTCACACATTATGTCTCGTTACCAGGGACGTCACACATTATGTCTCGTTGCCAGGGACGTCACACATTATGTCTCGTTGCCAGGGACGTCACACATTATGTCTCGTTACCAGGGACGTCACACATTATGTCCTCGTTACCAGGGACGTCACACATTATGTCTCGTTGCCAGGGACGTCACACATTATGTCTCGTTGCCAGGGACGTCACACATTATGTCTCGTTGCCAGGGACGTCACACATTATGTCTCGTTGCCAGGGACGTCACACATTATGTCTCGTTGCCAGGGACGTCACACATTATGTCTCGTTGCCAGGGACGTCACACATTATGTCTCGTTGCCAGGAACGTCACACATTATGTCTCGTTGCCAGGGACGTCACACATTATGTCTCGTTGCCAGGGACGTCACACATTATGTCTCGTTGCCAGGGACGTCACACATTATGTCTCGTTGCCAGGGACGTCACACATTATGTCTCGTTGCCAGGGACGTCACACATCATGTCTCGTTACCAGGGACGTCACACATTATGTCTCGTTGCCAGGGACGTCACACATTATGTCTCGTTGCCAGGGACGTCACACATTATGTCTCGTTGCCAGGGACGTCACACATTATGTCTCGTTGCCAGGGACGTCACACATTATGTCTCGTTGCCAGGGACGTCACACATCATGTCTCGTTACCAGGGACGTCACACATCATGTCTCGTTGCCAGGGACGTCACACATTATGTCTCGTTGCCAGGGACGTCACACATTATGTCTCGTTGCCAGGGACGTCACACATTATGTCTCGTTGCCAGGGACGTCACACATCATGTCTCGTTACCAGGGACGTCACACATCATGTCTCGTTGCCAGGGACGTCACACATTATGTCTCGTTGCCAGGGACGTCACACATCATGTCTCGTTACCAGGGACGTCACACATCATGTCTCGTTGCCAGGGACGTCACACATCATGTCTCGTTGCCAGGGACGTCACACATCATGTCTCGTTACCAGGGACGTCACACATCATGTCTCGTTGCCAGGGACGTCACACATTATGTCTCGTTACCAGGGACGTCACACATTATGTCTCGTTGCCAGGGACGTCACACATTATGTCTCGTTGCCAGGGACGTCACACATTATGTCTCGTTACCAGGGACGTCACACATTATGTCTCGTTGCCAGGGACGTCACACATTATGTCTCGTTGCCAGGGACGTCACACATCATGTCTCGTTGCCAGGGACGTCACACATTATGTCTCGTTACCAGGGACGTCACACATTATGTCTCGTTGCCAGGGACGTCACACATTATGTCTCGTTGCCAGGGACGTCACTGCTCACAGACGGTTGACATATTTGTTCAACCGAGCATTTCAAGCAGCGAAAAGTCCCGTCACTCTGAGAAGGCTTTTTACACGTGCACTTTAGTCCAGTCTTAAACATAGAATCTGTAAACCACAGTGTGAGTAAGAAGCTGCTGTGACTCACATGGTCCGCCACGAGCTCACATGGTCCATTAGTCTGCATGTGGCTGGAGTTGATTGTTAATTATTGATAAACCCGACTGCTCCCTGCCATTTTTAGTGCGGTGTTGTGTGTCATCTCTGCAAATGACAGTAGAACCCAGGGCTTTTGTGTAGACGGGGTACATCATTAAAGGGCCCTAATCTGTCATCATTAAAGGGCCCTAATCTGTCATTAAAGGACCCTAATCTGTCATAATTAAAGGGCCCTAATCTGTGATCATTAAAGGGCCCTAATCTGTCCTCATTAAAGGGCCCTAATCTGTCATTAAAGGACCCTAATCTGTCATAATTAAAGGGCCCTAATCTGTGATCATTAAAGGGCCCTAATCTGTCATCATTAAAGGGCCCTAATCTGTCATCATTAAAGGGCCCTAATCTGTCATCATTAAAGGGCCCTAATCTGTCATCATTAAAGGGCCCTAATCTGTCATCATTAAAGGGCCCTAATCTGTCATCATTAAAGGGCCCTAATCTGTCCTCATTAAAGGGCCCTAATCTGTCCTCATTAAATGGCCCTAATCTGTCATCATTAAAGGGCCCTAATCTGTCATCATTAAAGGGCCCTAATCTGTCATCATTAAAGGGCCCTAATCTGTCATCATTAAAGGGCCCTAATCTGTCATAATAATAAACTGCCCTTTTCCAATACTTCTTTAACTGATAACAGTAGTTCAGAGATATTTGAGTTTCTAAATTACTTTTCCAGCCCCTAAATCTTGTTATTGTTTTCATTTCGATGTCCCGCCCTCCACCGTTTCACCAATCAGAAAGTCTGTGATCCGGGCGCCAGAACTCACCATGTGGAGCTAATCTCACTGGTAAAGTACCATGTGGAGCTAATCTCACTGGTAAAGTACCATGTGGCGCAGAACTAAAAAGGTCTCGTTATGATTCTCAAATCATTAACGACAAAACAAGGAATAAAACCAGGATTTCTATCTTTGTGAAAAAGGTGTTGGTTATAGATTTGTTGTTGACTAAACTCTTGTAAGTAAGTAAGTAAGTTTTTATTTATATACCGCCTTTTCACTGCAGATCTGAGTCTCAAAGCGGTTTACAATTGTTAATTATGGGCATTTGTCTCTCACTCCACACAGAGATGGGAGCGGGGTCGCCAGTACAGGAGGCGCATGCCAGAACTATTGGACATATTTTTAGTGGTAGGGGAAACCGGAGTACCCGGAGGAAACCTACGCAGACACGGGGAGAACATGCAAACTCCACTCAGAAAGGCCCTGGTCCGACCGGGATTCGAACCCAGGACCTTCTTGCTGAGAGGCGAGAGTGCTATCCACTCAGCCACCGTGCCGCAGTTGTCTATTCAGCTGTTATGGTCCCAGCTGGATTCGTCTGCATATCTGGCAACCTGAGTCAGGGAGAGTGGGAGAGGCTGCAGTACCACTTTTGGCCACACGTTTACAAACTGCTCCTTTAAACTCAGAGAGAGATACGTGTGTGTCTCTCTCTGTGTGTGTGTCTCTGTGTGTGTGTCTCTCTCTGTGTGTGTCTCTCTCTGTGTGTGTGTCTCTGTGTGTGTGTCTCTGTGTGTGTGTGTCTCTGTGTTGTGTTGCTTAGTTTTTGCCCCAGTTCAATTTCTTTAGTTTGTTTTTCCCCTTTTACTTTCATTTCAGAATGAAATCCCGCCCCTTTCATGTTGATTGACAGGTTAAAAGCCATTACATGCAAAGTGACTAATGCCAAGGCTTTGTCATATTCTCATTTTCTATGTTTCGTTTTGGGTTTTTAACAAGCAGTGAGTCATCAACTGTCACGGGGCAGATTTTTGTGGTTCATGGTTTTATTTTGACCAATATTTGTCTTGTTTGTCTTTAAATCCTGTTCCACCTGCGTCTGTCTACATGTCCCCAGTGGGTGGTCCTCATTCCCTAATTTCAGACTCTAAATCATCATATTTTACAAGGAGCGAAGGATCAAAGTCCATAAACATTAAAAGATGAGCATATTTTTCCAGACTTTCCGCTGTCAGTGAGAACATATATCATGAAGTAGAAGGTGTAAAATCTCCATTATGATCTCATCGTTTCTTATTAAAGCCACAAATCCAGAATCTTGGAACGTTTCCAGACTGATCCGAGCTCGACCCTCGACATAACAAAGGCCTGACACAGCAGTTTATAAATACACAGACACACAATGTTGACCTACAAATAACAAATACTGCTGAGGAGGTTGGTTGAAGTGTAAAGTAGTGAGTACTGCTTAAAAGAAAACATTCTGAACATTGTAAAGCGCTTTGGGGTGACCTTGGTCTGGAGAATGCACTATATAGATAAACATTACTTACTTACTTACTTAAAGGGCCCTAATCTGTCATCATTAAAAGGCCCTAATCTGTCATCATTAAAGGGCCCTACTCTGTCATCATTAAAAGGCCCTAATCTGTCATCATTAAAGGGCCCTAATCTGTCATCATTAAAGGGCCCTAATCTGTCATCATTAAAAGGCCCTAATCTGTCATCATTAAAGGGCCCTAATCTGTCATCATTAAAAAGGCCCTAATCTGTCATCATTAAAGGGCCCTAATCTGTCATCATTAAAAGGCCCTAAACTGTCATCATTAAAAGGCCCTAATCTGTCATCATTAAAGGGCCCTAATCTGTCATCATTAAAGGGCCCTAATCTGTCATCATTAAAGGGCCCTAATCTGTCATCATTAAAGGGCCCTAATCTTTCATCATTAAAAGGCCCTAATCTGTCATCATTAAAGGGCCCTAATCTGTCATCATTAAAGGGCCCTAATCTGTCATCATTAAAAGGCCCTAATCTGTGATCATTAAAGGGCCCTAATCTGTCATCATTAAAGGGCCCTAATCTATCATCATAAAAGGGCCCTAATCTGTCATCATTAAAGGGCCCTAATCTGTCATCATTAAAGGGCCCTAATCTGTCATCATTAAAGGGCCCTAATCTGTAATTATTTAAATGCCCTAATCTGTCATCATTAAAGGGCCCTGATCTGTCATCATTAAAAGGCCCTAATCTGTCATCATTAAAAGGCCCTAATCTGTCATCATTAAAAGGCCCTAATCTGTCATCATTAAAAGGCCCTAATCTGTCATCATTAAAAGGCCCTAATCTGTCATCATTAAAGGGCCCTAATCTGTCATCATTAAAAGGCCCTAATCTGTCATCATTAAAGGGCCCTAATCTGTCATCATTAAAGGGCCCTAATCTGTCACAATAATAAACTGACAGATACACAATATTGACCGATAAAAAAAACAAAAAGTGCAGAGAAGGTTGTTTTCATGAGACAGAAGTGTAAAGAAGTGAGTACTGCTTCATTCCAAATAGAGGTTCATTTGTGTATTGATATTGCGATGTCCCTAGTTACACATGGTGTAACTAGGGAAACTATTGTTGCTTGATTGTATAGTTTGTTTATATATTTCTATGTATAAGTATAAACTAAGCACAGAAGGCAACATGCATGTATAAAGAATCATCTAAGGAATGTAAATATTGTAAATACTTATGATTGTAAAATTTCTGCTCGAATGAATAAAAAAATCACTCAATCAATCAATTCTAAACATTGTAAAGTGCTTTGGGGTGACCTTGGTCTGGAAAAATGCGCTATATAAATAAACATTACTTACCTAATGTTTTATATCTGGTAATTAAAAAGTACTAGTTACTGTTCATCCTTCCATCAGCAAAGGCACTGAAGAGGAGCTGTGACTTTATGGATTTTCTTTCTTCTATTTGAGGTATACCTATAAATTCTGGGTGTTTTTTAAAAGTTAGATGGGCTGGATTTGGTGTAGCCTGGTTTTACCGCACCATGGTACTCATTTCATTTCATACTAAGGTCTGGATTTGCTCCGTGAACAGGTGGGAGGGGCTAACTCCTTTTGCAGATTGAAACCATCGGATCTGAGTTTACTGTGACGTATGTAATGAGCCCGAGTGAGTGAGGCATTTAGCATGTAGCCTAGCTTTAGCATGTAGCCTAGCTTTAGCCATCTCCTTTGCCACTAACGGGGCCCAATCTTCAAGGCTTGCAGTCAAAATATTCTCATTTTCTATGTTTTGTTTTGGGTTTTTACAATCTGTGAGTCAGAAACTGTCTCGTGTGGATTCAGGAAATTAGCTTCTTTACACGCTTTATTAAAACTTATTTGTTTTGTTTGGATGGATGTGTTTCTGCTGTTACTGACACCTGCATTTCAAGAGAAACCATGTGGGGGGAAAGTCCTCAAACTCTAAAATACGACAGACTGTAATTTTCATTATAGGTTTGCTTCAACTATGACTAAATGAAAACAAAACCAGAACGTCACGAAGAATTCATTAAAAATAAGTTTTTGGTCAAGAACTAAAGTCTCTCTCAATACTTTATTTATTCTTTGATGGCAGAGACACTGGTCCAAGTCTTCACTGTTGCTGGTATCCTATCAACACCATAGATACTGTGAAGCATGGGGGTGGAAACATCATTCTTTGGGGCCTTTTTTCTGCCTAAGATCATAGAATATTTGATTTTTTGTTTTCAACAGAAACCATGGGGGGAAACTAGTCTTTAAAACAATACTATCCAATACAAATGACAAAACAAACCATGTGTCACATTAGTCATTCTCCAGATGGTGTCACAGAGATATGTACTTTTTAAATACGTGAAAGTACCCGCTGAATATTTTGATAAGCAGAGCAAACATGGAACATTTACTTTAGCGTTTGACAAGGATGCGGTTTCCAGATCTACACAAAGACCAGAAGGAGCCAGAGGCCACAATCACATGGTCCTGGCCACAATCACATGGTCCTGGCGTGTTAACTCTATCCACATAAAGAGGGGAAGTGTTGGAGCTGAGAGTTTTACAGAAAAGTTAAGCAGTCATGAGTACATTCCCGTTGCAAAAGAATGTAGTCAGCCGCGATTATGTAACTAAAATATGACAGACTTTTTCAACATAGGTTTGCTTCAACAATGACAGACTAAATGAGAACAAAACCAGAACGTCACAAAGAATGAACTAAAAATAAGTATTTGGTCAATAACAAAAGTCCCTCTCAATACTTTGTTAGCAATGACACAGGACTTTACTTCATGCTCTGTTGCTGGACTCCTTTCAACAGCAGGATGTCAAAGTCAAACACATCAGAGGCCAAAAAAACTACTTTGCAACAAGCATTAAGGCCCAGTTTATACAGAGACGCTGCAGCAGTAAAACGCTATAGTTGGTGTTGGTTGCTACGGAGACTATTCCAGGTGAAAAACGTAAAAGTTCAGATCCAGCCTCAGAGTGGTACAGCTCAGATGCTCAGCAGGGGGCGCTCTTTCACACCCGCGTGAGAGAAAGAGGTGTGAATTCTCTACTGCTAAGACCCCCACCTCCCGTTGCTCCCCACACGTACATTTGGACATAGAACAAACGTAAACAACAATGGCGGCGGGTATGCTAACTATGCTAACTAGCTACGTGTGCTTCGAGCGCTAACAGAGGATAATTCTACTACTTGGTTCTTCCAAACAAAACCACGCAAAGCTCTAGTTTCAGTTTCCATATTTGCAGCTGCTGTTAAAGAATGATGTTGGTTCTTTCCCGTCTTGCAGAGGAAGTGAGTATACTGCTGTCGTGTTGTAACGTTCCTCGGCCCCCTACTGGCCGGGCGCTAGAACTACATCGTTTTCAATCCTTGTACGAACGCAGTGAAACTTGCATAAGGACCTGGTCGTTTCTGTTCATAGCAACGTCTGCGAAGCGTCTCCGTATAAACTGGGCTTAAAACATATTCAAATGATGCATCACCTGTTGGACCAAGACCTAACACTGCACCGTATTTTATCTAATGATTAAATTAATAATCAAATCCAATTCAACAGGCTCTCAGACAAACACAAACCTCCTTCAAAGAGAAAACACAGTAAATTAATAATCCAATATTTTCTCATGGCCTTGGCTTTGACACCCATGCCACAGATACAGTGAAGCATGGGGGTGGAAACATTCTTTGGGGCATTTTTTCTCCCAAAGCTCATAGTACATTTGATCTGTGTGAAGGAAAGAATGAATGTGGCCATGTATCGTGAGATTTTGAGTGAAAACTTCCTTCTATCAGCAACGGTATTAAAGATTTGCTATGTGTGGTTGCATTTTAACACTATCGTTAGCTTATCGTTAGCTACTTTTTGAATTATATATTATGTTGTAGTTTTTGTCTGGATAAAAGGCCTTTCTGCCGCTACTAGACCCTGAATCTCTCCACTGGGTATTAATAAACTATCTATCTATAACTATTTAATGTGACTTTATGGATTTTCTTTCTTCTAGTTGAGGTATACTTATAAATTCTAGGTTTTTTTTTTTGACTAGACACTTTTTTCCCGGACTGTAACTGAAGGTTCTGTAATATCCAAGTTCCTCATTCTCAATCACATGTGACCAATTGTAGTTAAGCCTCAAGTTTGGCAGAAACCAGCGCCCTAGAGCAGCCAGTGTGTGTTTGCTGCGTGTTAGTGAAACCACGGTGTCACTAACACGCCTTCCTCAGAACCAGTCTTCCTCAGAACCAGTCTTCCTCAAAACCAGTCTTCCATTACAGACGTGAGGAGAGATTTCTGGGCCAGACCAACACGTTACTGAGCTGTTCTCCGGTAAAGAGGGAGTCACCGCAGACAAAAGGCGTGTCCACAAAGCACCTATGAACAACAAGAGACCGGGTGCAACGGAAACTTCCCACTGACTGCATCTTAGAAAGAGTTGTAAGCGCCATTTTTACAGTATTTACATAATTTACATGTCATGATTAATATTGTATTTAATTTAGAATTATTGTAATGAGAAATGGTTTGAGTAAGTACATCGTTTGGACACCAGGGGGCGCTCTAAGGCTCCCATGTTGTTGTTACATGGGGCGACAGTAGCTCAGTTGGTAGAGATTGGCCTTTGAGCCTGAAGGTTGTGGGTTCGAGTCCACCACAAGACTTTCTCCACAGATATCTCCCACTGATGTCTGCTGTCGTTGTGTCCTTGGGCAAGACACTTAACCTCTGGGAACAGCAGGTGCCACAGTGGGGCGGCTGCGGCTGTAAAGTGCCAAACTGTGGTTGTGTCCTTAGGCAAGACACTTCCCCCACATTAGAATGAGTCTGGTGTGTGTGTAAATGGTTGGTGGTGGTGGGAGGGGCCGATGGCACAGACTGGTTGCCTCGCTTCTGTCAGTGTGCCCCAGGGCAGCTGTGGCTACTGTAGTTTATCACCAGACTTTGAGCGTCTAGAAAAGCGCTGTATAAAACTGATGCCTTATTATTATTATTATTATTATTACCACATGTTTTTACACTGCAAAGTAATATTATAGCGGCTGTAGTTTTGAATAAACCAGAGATTGTGAGAGCGACACGATCTGTTTTCACGGTAAAAAAAAAAAAAGTCATCATTTACAGAAGAGAGAACATTTGAAAACAACAAGTGAACTCCCACTGATGTCTGCTGTCGTTGTGTCCTTGGGCAAGACACTTAACTCCACTTTGCCTGAAGCCCCCACTGAAGATCTCAGCTCCTGTGGACTCAGCACCTGCAGGAGGATCAGTGAGGGACTCTGACTGCCATCCCCGACCCAGACATGGATTAAGGGGAAGAAGATGGATGGATGAAGTGAACATTAGCCTCTAAAAGGGCAAAGACTCAGAGGTGTTTCATGTGTTGTTGTCGGGAAAAGCTCAACCAGGGACAGGAGTTGAACATTAGCATTAGCTTTACACTCTGCATGTGTCGCATCAGCTGCATCCGGCCACTACGACTACAATGTCTCTGTCAAATAAATACATCAGAATAGATGAAGCAGTAATGTAGGAGCTTAGACCCAGTTCTTGGACTAGGATCTGACCATCTCATGAGATCAATACTGTTATAAACTGGTGGGGCCGTCCCGCAAAGTCTATAAATAAATGAATCCATAAACTTTCCCTGTGTCTTATCCGTACTGAGCCAATAAAACAATAACATTCTTTGTTTTTATCTTGTCCAAACACCGACCGACTACGACGCCTTTGAGCAGACAGACTAAAACTGTGCTAAAGTCCTCAGATGTGTGACTTATGAAGTCGGACATGATCGATGAAGGATATTGATAAGTTTATCTGGTGTCACTCCCAGAGCAGGTGAAAGGGCCACACACAACAGGACACTGCCTGGGGACCATTCAGAATATGGACAACTGCAGAACTGGTTTGGTCCGGGACGTCATGGTCTCGTTTTGTTTGGAAAAGTGTCGTTATTTGTGTTATAAATATATAAAATTTGTGTTATTTTGAGGTCTGAAAACTTATGGCAAAAGGTGATGATTCAAAACAAAAAAGATGCCACAAATACAGCTAAAAAATGTAATCTGCAACAAACAAGAATCACACAAGAATCATACAAGCAACATACACGAATCATACAAGCATCATACAAGCATTATACAAGCATCATACAAGCATCATACAAGCATCACACAAGCATCATACAAGCATCACACAAGAATCACACAAGAATCATACAAGAATCACACAAGAATCATACAAGCAACATACAAGCATCATACAAGAATCACACAAGAATCATACAAGCATCATACAAGCCTCATACAAGCATCATACAAGCATCATACAAGCATCACACAAGAATCATACAAGAATCACACAAGAATCATACAAGCAACATACAAGCATCATACAAGCATCATACAAGCATCATACAAGAATCACACAAGAATCATACAAGCCTCATACAAGCATCATACAAGCATCATACAAGCATCATACAAGCATCATACAAGAATCATACAAGAATCATACAAGAATCACACAAGAATCATACAAGCAACATACAAGCATCATACAAGCATCATACAAGCATCATACAAGAATCACACAAGAATCATACAAGCATCATACAAGCATCATACAAGCATCATACAAGAATCACACAAGAATCATACAAGCATCATACAAGCATCATACAAGAATCATACAAGCAACAAGCATCATACAAGCATCATACAAGCATCATACAAGAATCACACAAGAATCATACAAGCATCATACAAGCATCATACAAGCAACAAGAATCATACAAGCATCACACAAGAATCATACAAGCCTCATACAAGCATCATACAAGCATCATACAAGCATCATACAAGCATCATACAAGCATCACACAAGAATCATACAAGAATCATACAAGAATCACACAAGAATCATACAAGCAACATACAAGCATCATACAAGCATCATACAAGCATCACACAAGAATCATACAAGCATCATACAAGCATCATACAAGCATCATACAAGAATCACACAAGAATCATACAAGCATCATACAAGAATCATACAAGCAACAAGCATCATACAAGCATCATACAAGCATCATACAAGAATCACACAAGAATCATACAAGCATCATACAAGCATCATACAAGCATCATACAAGAATCACACAAGAATCATACAAGCATCATACAAGCATCATACAAGAATCATACAAGCAACAAGCATCATACAAGCATCATACAAGCATCATACAAGAATCACACAAGAATCATACAAGCATCATACAAGCATCATACAAGCATCATACAAGCATCATACAAGCATCATACAAGCATCATGCACGCAACAATCGAGAAAGAAGGCAAGACAAAAGTAGATGGACAAACAAGAACAGACAGACAAGATATAGACATAAACAACACAGAGATAGAGACAGAGACATTCGCCTCCTGCTCCCATCTCTGTGTGGAGTGAGAGACAAATGCCCAAAAATAACCATTGTAAACCGCTTTGTGACTCTGGTCTGTGAAAGTTGGTATATAAATAAACATTACTTACTTACACAGATAGACACAGGCAGAGACACAGGCAGAGACACAGGCAGAGACACAGGCAGAGACACAGGCAGAGACACAGACAGAGACACAGGCAGAGACACAGGCAGAGACACAGGCAGAGACACAGACAGAGACACAGGCAGAGACACAGGCAGAGACACAGACATAGACACAGGCAGAGACACAGACAGAGACACAGACAGAGACACAGACAGAGACACAGGCAGAGACACAGGCAGAGACACAGACATAGACACAGGCAGAGACACAGGCAGAGACACAGGCAGAGACACAGACATAGACACAGACAGAGACACAGGCAGAGACACAGGCAGAGACACAGACAGAGACACAGGCAGAGACACAGACAGAGACACAGACAGAGACACAGACAGAGACACAGACAGAGACACAGGCAGAGACACAGGCAGAGACACAGGCAGAGACACAGGCAGAGACACAGACATAGACACAGACAGAGACACAGGCAGAGACACAGGCAGAGACACAGACAGAGACACAGGCAGAGACACAGACAGAGACACAGGCAGAGACACAGACAGAGACACAGGCAGAGACACAGGCAGAGACACAGGCAGAGACACAGGCAGAGACACAGGCAGAGACACAGACATAGACACAGACAGAGACACAGGCAGAGACACAGGCAGAGACACAGACAGAGACACAGGCAGAGACACAGACAGAGACACAGACAGAGACACAGACAGAGACTCAGACAGAGACACAGGCAGAGACACAGGCAGAGACACAGGCAGAGACACAGACAGAGACACAGACAGAGACACAGACACAGACAGAGACACAGACAGAGACACAGGCAGAGACACAGACAGAGACACAGACAGAGACACAGACATAGACACAGGCAGAGACACAGACAGAGACACAGGCAGAGACACAGACAGAGACACAGGCAGAGACACAGGCAGAGACACAGACAGAGACACAGACAGAGACACAGACAGAGACACAGACAGAGACACAGACACAGACAGAGACACAGACAGAGACACAGGCAGAGACACAGGCAGAGACACAGACAGAGACACAGACAGAGACACAGACAGAGACACAGACAGAGACACAGGCAGAGACACAGACAGAGACACAGACAGAGACACAGACATAGACACAGGCAGAGACACAGACAGAGACACAGACAGAGACACAGGCAGAGACACAGACAGAGACACAGACAGAGACACAGGCAGAGACACAGACAGAGACACAGGCAGAGACACAGACATAGACACAGGCAGAGACACAGACAGAGACACAGGCAGAGACACAGACAGAGACACAGACAGAGACACAGGCAGAGACACAGACAGAGACACAGGCAGAGACACAGACAGACACAGACAGAGACACAGGCAGAGACACAGACAGAGACACAGACAGAGACACAGGCAGAGACACAGACAGAGACACAGACAGAGACACAGGCAGAGACACAGACAGAGACACAGGCAGAGACACAGACAGAGACACAGACAGAGACACAGACATAGACACAGGCAGAGACACAGGCAGAGACACAGACAGAGACACAGACAGAGACACAGGCAGAGACACAGACAGAGACACAGACAGAGACACAGGCAGAGACACAGACAGAGACACAGACAGAGACACAGACATAGACACAGACAGAGACACAGGCAGAGACACAGACAGAGACACAGACAGAGACACAGACAGAGACACAGGCAGAGACACAGACATAGACACAGGCAGAGACACAGGCAGAGACACAGACAGAGACACAGACAGAGACACAGGCAGAGACACAGACAGAGACACAGACAGAGACACAGACAGAGACACAGACAGAGACACAGGCAGAGACACAGACAGAGACACAGGCAGAGACACAGACAGAGACACAGACAGAGACACAGACATAGACACAGACAGAGACACAGGCAGAGACACAGACAGAGACACAGACAGAGACACAGACAGAGACACAGGCAGAGACACAGACATAGACACAGGCAGAGACACAGGCAGAGACACAGACAGAGACACAGACAGAGACACAGGCAGAGACACAGACAGAGACACAGACAGAGACACAGACAGAGACACAGACAGAGACACAGGCAGAGACACAGACAGAGATATAGACACACACACACACACACACACACACACACACACTTCTCATTTGTCAGATCAATCAAACCTGAAGCCAACCATGTAATAACTGATATATACCAAATCCATCCATCCATCTTCTACCCTTTAATCCATTTCTGGGTCAGGGGGGTGACAATCAGAGATGCCACCCAAGTCTCATAGCACCAGCCCCTCACTGACCCTCTGCAGGTGGTGAGTCCACAGGAGGACTCACAATATACCAAATGTATATAATTTATTGTACATATATCCTGCATGTAACATGTTTGCACATTTCCTCCTTTAGCACAATCTGAGTGTCTCTATCCATGCCAAATGTGACATGTAAATTTCTCCTCTGTGAGATAAATAAAGCACATCTTATCTTATCTTATGTATTTATAGGCAGATTACTCATACAGCAATAAGTTCAGCGTTTCTTTGGAGGTCACCGCAGGATTCCATTGATCCAAAGAGTTACACCTCGAGGCTGTTTCCAAATCCCCAATGATTAACGGAACATTTCCCCGGAAACAGACGATCCTCAAGAACAACTAAAGTCATGTTCAAGGACAAACACACTCACAGCAAAGACCTCCTGTGTCTCTGTGTTTTCAGTGCATTCAAGAAACAACCCAAATCCCAAATAATACCAATATATAAAACCCTACCAAAAACAAACAACAAATACAGGAGCAAAGAAGCATAAGCAGAGACAGAACGGGACAAGTCAGTTCAATTCATTTTAGAAAAGTCCTAAATCAGAAACAGAAGTCGTCTCGGAGGAGTTTCCAAAGTTGTCGATTCATCAATAGATCCGAAAATAAAACAGTTTAAACTCATGAAATGTAATAAACACAAAGAAGACATT
The DNA here is from genome assembly GCA_964034765.1 of Knipowitschia caucasica. NCBI lineage: Eukaryota > Metazoa > Chordata > Actinopteri > Gobiiformes > Gobiidae > Knipowitschia > Knipowitschia caucasica. The sequence goes on along the minus strand of OZ035829.1, from coordinate 1,979,762 downwards.
GGTCCTTAGAGAGAGGAATGACCACTGTCCAGAAATGACCTTAAAGGAGCAGTGTGTAAACATGTGTCCAAAAGTGGTACTGCAGCCTCTCCCACTCTCCCTGACTCAGGTTGCCAGATATGCAGACGAATCCAGCTGGGACCATAACAGCTGAATAGACAAGAGTTTTGTCAACAACAAATCTATAACCAACACCTTTTTCACAAAGATAGAAATCCTGCTTTTATTCCTTGTTTTGTCGTTAATGATTTGAGAATCATAACGAGACCTTTTTTAGTTCTGCGCCACATGGTACTTTACCAGTGAGATTAGCTCCACATGGTACTTTACCAGTGAGATTAGCTCCACATGGTACTTTACCAGTGAGATTAGCTCCACATGGTACTTTACCAGTGAGATTAGCTCCACATGGTACTTTACCAGTGAGATTAGCTCAACGCGGTGAGTTCTGGCGCCCGGATCACAGACTTTCTGATTGGTGAAACGGTGGAGGGCGGGACATCAAAATGAAAACAATAACAAGATTTAGAGGCTGGAAAAGTAATTTAGAAATTCATATATCTCTGAACTACTGTTATCAGTTAAAGAAGTATTGGAAAAGAACAGTTTATTATTATGACAGATTAGGACAGATTAGGGCCCTTTAATGACGACAGATTAGGGCCCTTTAATGACGACAGATTAGGGCCCTTTAATGACGACAGATTAGGGCCCTTTAATGACCAGTTGATATAAAAAGCTAGTTTAAATGTCTGGGATCGTCTCTGTCCTTTGACCCAGAGGGAGATAGGTTCGAGACCCTGGAGAGAGATTAGCTGCTCTGGACCAACAGTTTTGAAGTGTGAAGACTTTCCATGTTATTTGTAAAACGCAAGCTTCATTGTTTAAACAGTGACTCATACAAACTCTCTCTCTCTCTCTCTCTCCAGGGGCAGGTGTTTACTTCCTGCTGCTGTCAGACTGTACAATGAGAACTGCTGAGCCTGTAAATGTCATTGGTAAATACTAAAGTCATGTGCAATGTGCCTTAGTATATATGTAATTGTATGATTGTGTGTACGTTGCTTTGTTGTGTTGTGTCTGAACTGAGTCTGAGTTTCTACAAACACTTCATTACTGCATAAACTGCTCTTTAGATAAACACACACTCGGCCTGGACACACCACAACAGAGCAGAAGAAGTTCTACTTAGAAGTAGGAGAAGAAGAAGTACACGTACAAGTAGAAGAAGTAGACGAAGAAGAAGTACAAGTACAAGTAGAAGAAGTAGAAGAAGAAGAAGTACAAGTACAAGTAGAAGAAGAAGAAGTAGAAGAAGAAGAAGTACAAGTACAAGTAGAAGAAGTAGAAGTACAAGTAGAAGAAGTAGAAGTACAAGTACAAGTAGAAGAAGAAGAAGAAGTACAAGTCCAAGTAGAAGAAGAAGAAGTAGAAGTACAAGTCCAAGTAGAAGAAGTAGAAGTACAAGTCCAAGTAGAAGAAGAAGAAGTAGAAGTACAAGTCCAAGTAGAAGAAGAAGAAGTAGTAGAAGAAGAAGTAGAAGCAGAAGTACAAGTACAAGTAGAAGGCTGATTGAATTAGCGGCGGGTCCCAGATAATCTCAGTTTAAGGTCGTTGCGTCTGGAGTTCATCCATAATGCTCTAATGCTTTGTGCAGTTACATCCCGCCTCCACCATGTTTGAGCGTCCGTCAGTCCTCGCCGTGCCCTTCAGTCCTCGCCGTGCCCTTCAGTCCTCGCCGTGCCCTTTAGTCCTCGCCGTGCCCTTCAGTCCTCGCCGTGCCCTTCAGTCCTCGCCGTGCCCTTTAGTCCTCGCCGTGCCCTTTAGTCCCCTCGCCGTGCCCTTCAGTCCTCGCCGTGCCCTTCAGTCCTCGCCGTGCCCTTCAGTCCTCGCCGTGCCCTTCAGTCCTCGCCGTGCCCTTTAGTCCTCGCCGTGCCCTTCAGTCCTCGCCGTGCCCTTCAGTCCTCGCCGTGCCCTTCAGTCCTCGCCGTGCCCTTCAGTCCTCGCCGTGCCCTTCAGTCCTCGCCGTGCCCTTCAGTCCTCGCCGTGCCCTTCAGTCCTCGCCGTGCCCTTCAGTCCTCGCCGTGCCCTTTAGTCCTCGCCGTGCCCTTCAGTCCTCGCCGTGCCCTTCAGTCCTCGCCGTGCCCTTTAGTCCTCGCCGTGCCCTTCAGTCCTCGCAGTGCCCTTCAGTCCTCGCCGTGCCCTTCAGTCCTCGCCGTGCCCTTCAGTCCTCGCCGTGCCCTTCAGTCCTCGCCGTGCCCTTCAGTCCTCGCCGTGCCCTTCAGTCCTCGCCGTGCCCTTCAGTCCTCGCCGTGCCCTTCAGTCCTCGCCGTGCCCTTCAGTCCTCGCCGTGCCCTTTAGTCCTCGCCGTGCCCTTCAGTCCTCGCCGTGCCCATCAGTCCTCGCCGTGCCCTTCAGTCCTCGCCGTGCCCTTCAGTCCTCGCCGTGCCCTTCAGTCCTCGCCGTGCCCTTCAGTCCTCGCCGTGCCCTTTGTCCTCGCCGTGCCCTTCGTCCTCGCCGTGCCCTTCAGTCCTCGCCGTGCCCTTCAGTCCTCGCCGTGCCCTTCAGTCCTCGCCGTGCCCTTCAGTCCTCGCCGTGCCCTTCAGTCCTCGCCGTGCCCTTCAGTCCTCGCCGTGCCCGTCAGTCCTCGCCGTGCCCTTCAGTCCTCGCCGTGCCCTTCAGTCCTCGCCGTGCCCTTCAGTCCTCGCCGTGCCCTTCAGTCCTCGCCGTGCCCTTCAGTCCTCGCCGTGCCCTTTAGTCCTCGCCGTGCCCTTCAGTCCTCGCCGTGCCCTTCAGTCCTCGCAGTGCCCTTCAGTCCTCGCCGTGCCCTTCAGTCCTCGCCGTGCCCTTCAGTCCTCGCCGTGCCCGTCAGTCCTCGCCGTGCCCTTCAGTCCTCGCCGTGCCCTTCAGTCCTCGCCGTGCCCTTCAGTCCTCGCCGTGCCCTTCAGTCCTCGCCGTGCCCTTCAGTCCTCGCCGTGCCCTTCAGTCCTCGCCGTGCCCTTCAGTCCTCGCCGTGCCCTTCAGTCCTCGCCGTGCCCTTCAGTCCTCGCCGTGCCCTTCAGTCCTCGCCGTGCCCTTCAGTCCTCGCCGTGCCCGTCAGTCCTCGCCGTGCCCGTCAGTCCTCGCCGTGCCCGTCAGTCCTCGCCGTGCCCTTCAGTCCTCGCCGTGCCCTTCAGTCCTCGCCGTGCCCTTCAGTCCTCGCCGTGCCCTTCAGTCCTCGCCGTGCCCTTCAGTCCTCGCCGTGCCCTTCAGTCCTCGCCGTGCCCTTCAGTCCTCGCCGTGCCCTTCAGTCCTCGCCGTGCCCTTCAGTCCTCGCCGTGCCCTTCAGTCCTCGCCGTGCCCTTCAGTCCTCGTGTGTTTAGGAAAGGAGGAAGTGAGGAGAGAAGGAGCATGAAAGTGAGTGGGAGGAGTTAAAATGATAGATGAAAAAGACAGAAATAGGATAAGGAAGTCTGCAATGACAGCTTTGTTAGCGTTCACTTTGTCTTCAAGAGGAAAAGATCAAATGTATAAAGTCAATTATGTCTGCTTATGATAAAAAGTAGTATCTGTCCGTCTGCTTTTGTCTTTCTCGCAGACCAAAACTAACATTTCATGAGGCTTACAAGGTTCTCATAATAATACAGGTAATTAAACAGTACTAGCTTCTTAAAAACCACACACACACACACAAAGACACACACACACAAAGAATAGAAAAATAGCGAGACACAGTGAGACAAATAAAACTCATAAAAACATTATATATATATATTTTTTTTATATAGACAAAAGCAGACGGGCAGATACACGGACAGCTTTTTAGCACGAGGACCACTTTAGACTGGTCCAGAGGCAGAGGATTGTAAAACTGTTTTGACTGGATTCTAACTTTTGGCAAAATGACAAATGATCATGAACATCATTAATTAACAGAATTTTGAGACACGATCAAAACCAAATGTCAGTATATACAACTACAATCACCAGCTGAGAGCAGGAGGTTCTGGGATTTAAAATGAGGTATAACCAAGCCCCGGTGATCCAAGATGGCTTCCTGTTCTAATGAACGGCTTGTGCTCAGTAGTTCATGGGACTTCATGGAGACCGGGAGATTAGCAGAACTCGCCCATATTTGGGCATCGTCTGGTCCTCCCGGTTCTGGCCAGAGGACGAATTCCCATGATGCTTTGTGCCAAATACGTGTGTGTGTGTCTCATGTACGTGCACAGAGGGGCTCGGCTGCGCTCTGACCAATCAGAGCTGATCAGAGCGGAGTCAGAGCGGGAAGGAAAGGAGCAGAGTTTGTGGCACTAAAGTGTGGATTTAAAGAAAACCGAAGGATTTAAGAAGAAAAAAGTTCAGGACGACAAGGAACACTAACATCCCCACAAAATCTGACCTTTATTAAAGCTGTAGGTTCTCTGTCAGGTTCTCTGTCAGGTTCTCTGTCAGGTTCTCTGTCAGGTTCTCTGTCAGGTTCTCTGTCAGGTTCTCTGTCAGGTCCTCTGTCAGGTCCTCTGTCAGGTCCTCTGTCAGGTCCTCTGTCAGGTCCTCTGTCAGGTCCTCTGTCAGGTCCTCTGTCAGGTCCTCTGTCAGGTCCTCTGTCAGGTCCTCTGTCAGGTCCTCTGTCAGGTCCTCTGTCAGGTCGAGCTGTTTTAGTTTACATTGAGTTTTATGGGACTTTTTTCTGGGTAGCCCTCGTGAGTTTAGTCTGCAGTACCACAGCGCCCCCTGTGGCCATGGGTGGGACAGCGGTAAGCTAGTAATACTCTATCCAGTTATTATTATAGATCCGTGGGTATAACACATCTGCAATAACAGATTTCTTTGTAAAGCCCTTGAGAGCAACAGGAAGCCACAAATGCACTAACCCTAACACTTTGGTTCTCGGTGCAAGCAAGTTTTTAAAAGTAAAAGTAGAATTACGCATGCATAAAAATAACATAATAAACAATTGGGTAGACAGCTGAAGTTGGCTGGATGACTCTGTGAACTTGTGTTTATGATCGCTAAGACTAGATTGTGTTGGCAAGGCAGAGGGCCACATAACGTTAGAAAAAGGACCGCAATGGGCTCACAGTGTCAGGGCTGCTCCTCCAGCAGCCCCTCCCTCCCCTGCTTCTCCTGGAGCCGCCTCCCAGAGCAGGTGGATGGGAGAGGCTGATCAGGCCCAGCTGCCTCCTGGCTCCAATCAAGCTACTACAAGAGCTCCAGAAGCCAGCTCATCGGTGCCAGTTCGTAATCAGTGTTACTGTGCGTTAGTAGGCCTGCTTGTTATCGCTCTCGTTACTTTTGTCTCACCTTTGTTTTGCTCTGCCTCAGACCTCCGTTCCGCACCGCCTGACCCCAGCCCAGCACCACCTGACCCCAGCTCTGCACCCAGCCCTGCACCGCCTGGTCCCAGCCCCATTCCCGGCTCTCCTGTGTTTTGAGTCTACCTATTTTTGTTAATTAAACTTTTTGTTACCTCTGCACTTGGGTTCTTTGTGCGACTCGTAACACACAGGCCCTAACTTGGACCGGCCTGGTGTCCGGAGTATTCGCCGTGGATTCATTCAGATAATGTCAGTTTTAGACATTTTTACAGCGTTATAGTCACCCAAAGTCAAGTTTGAAAAGCAGAAAGATCGGTTCTTGCCTCTTATCAAGACAGAAATGGTACACAATGGTACACAATAGTACATCTGAGAGCCTAGTCTTCTCTGCACGACAGCCGGAAAAAAAGAGAGAGAGAGAAAGATCGAGATAGCTAGAAAGAGAGATTATATATTATATATATATATGAGAGAGATAGAGAGATTCATTTAGATTTACAGCTTTTATAGTCCCCCCAAGTCAAGTTTAAAAAGCAGAAAATTGATTCTTGCCTCTTATCACGACAGTAATACTACACAATAGTACATCTGAGAGCCTAGTCTTATCTGCACGACAGCCGAAAAAACCTGGATGATGCAATTCTGACTCGCAGGACGATCAAGAAGATTTCTTTCTCTCCTGGTCTGTCACTGAGATTTGTTAAGTCCTGGTCCAGAGACGGCCTTTGAAACCACATAAGTCCTGGT